>JBBPLS010000050.1:0-109983 GCA_038089895.1 Boletellus ananas | reverse complement strand
TTGTATTACTTCACCCAAAACACTAGCATCAACTTGGTATCCAAAAACTCAGGTAACATTGCAAGGAAAAATAGGATAAGCATCGCGGGAAATTTGGGACGAAGGCCCAAACTGAGCTCTACTCGTTGCATCATGGTAGGCGCTGAGCACAGTTCTGATCTTACAAAGAGGCAGCGCTAAATCATTTCAACATTACGGTAGTGTTGCGAAACCGCGCAGTAGAAAACCGTTTGCACTGGCATGGAAGAACGACCATCAAGCTAAATGGTAAAGAAAGAAGATCTCGCTCCGAACAAACAACTCGAGGGAAGAAAAGAGCATAATATCAAGAGCACGACTGCGTTTCACGCAAAGGCTAGTTTTTGATGTGTTATGGGCAAAGTCGGCGGGACGTTGCTCATCTGCGAATGGCGCTGTCGTCATAGTCGTGAACGTGGCCTGTTGTATTCCCGCTGCCGACACAACTACTGAACATCAAAACGCCATATCAACGAGGTGAAGGATGGTATGACTGACTTAATTGAACGCAATGATGCTGACCCCAGCAGAAAGCAGAAGCGAATCCATCCAGGTGTTGATGTGACACACCAGTCCTGTCTTGGTGACGCCGTCGACGTAGGTATCGATGCGCAAAGGCGCATGACAGCCAATGTCGATCGAGTTCAATGCGACAAACACGGATGGTTCCTTCCAGAACTTGTCTAACCCGAACACGACATCTATGCTTTGCTCTTTCTGCGGTTGCATGGGGGGACGCACGTCCATCGTGTTGACGGACGCACTAAAGATGTATTCCCGATCCTCTGGATACGCGACCCAGCCCGCATTTATCCCGTACAGGATCGTGTCCGCCCAGATATCAATATGAAGTGTAAATCCGTGCACGTCGATGTCGCTAGCACTGACGTTGATACGCCAGTAGGCCTCCTTTCCGAGGTCGATCTCGTTGAAGAACACGACCACCTTGGGAGGTGTGGCGAACCGGCGCTCAAAGTCGACGCGCACCGACGAAGGGTCGCCCGACCTGCGCTTGTGTTCGCCAGTAAGGAAGTCCAGATCGGCGGGTGTAAGCACGAGAATGCTAGCGGTGCCACCGCGGAGCGTGGTTTCGCACCAGGTGGAGATATGGCAATCTGCAAAAGTGGAGTTGAAGTATGGGATTGTGGACTTGGCTCGGATGGGGGCAGTCGCATCGACCTCTAGCTTACGAAAGCCGTGCGCGACGCGGGGACGAGTTACGAGCGAACGAGGGAAGCGCACCACGGCCCCATTGTCGGGTCTTGGGTCATAGGTGTTGAATTCGCACAGGAGGGGCATGGTCGGACAGGACGATGAATGTGAGTTTTCAAGCGCTCTCTCTCATGCGGAGGATCGATTAGTCAAGATTATCGATGGCTAAAAAGTGAAGGGAGACGGGGACTTCCACCAATCGAGGGATTTCGCGGCTTTGCACGACTTGCCGTGGGTTACAGTGCATTCTCAATCTAGCCCTGCGCAAGGTTCCATATCTAGCTGACTATGGGGAGCGCCCAAAAACAAAACGAACACATGACTTGTCACTCAGGGAGACCTGTCGGCTGAGTTCCTAGTTTCCCCTTCTTTTCTTCGGTGGGTTCCTCCAGCAATCCTTGTTCTTATGCCCAAACCTCCTGCAAACATTGCATTTGTATTTGCCCTTGAAACGACAATGGGTGGTGACGTGATTGGTGCGCTGGCAGATGGCGCAGGGGCATCGCCTCCCACTCCCGCTGGCTGGGTGGGTGAGCTCATCCACACTATTTTGCTCTTTGCGGCGTCTGAACTCCCTGTGTATGAGGGAGAACAACTCCTGAACAGTGAGGGGGTGGGCGTGCGGGTTCTCCAGCGTTCCATAAAAGCCCAAGCACTGTCGTGTGTATAAATCCCAACTCCTAGGCAAGGATGACACGATGAGGGCTTTGAGCTCGTTTTCGGCGATGATCTCGCCGGCAAGCCTGAGATGCCCCCAAAGGAGCCGCATCTCGTTCAGGTGAGCCGAGATGTCGGCTCCTTCTGGGGCCATCATGGTGTAGAGAGCACGTTTGGCGGAGAAGATGGACTGCCTGCTGCGAAGTTCGTGGGCGGCGCGGAGGGCTTCCCACATTTGCGCAGAGGTGCTACACTCTGCGACGTGCGTCAGTTGGTCGTCCTTGAGCGACAGTACGATGTGGGCCTGCGCGAGGCGGTCGCGGTCGCGCCACGCGTCTTGTGCAACGGGGACCTGCGGCTCGGCTGTTTTGCCCTCGACGACGTCCATCAGCCCTTGTTGTCGCAGGACGGCAGAGGTCCTCATCTTCCAGGCGAACCAGTTGGCGTCCGACGACATCTCGATCTCTGGAGTTGTGATATCGAGTCTGTCTGAGCTGCGGGCGTCTGGATGGTCGGACTCTGGCACAGAGAGAGGCCTTAGGAGTCGGGGGCACAAGGTGGAACACATCCGGGGTCTCGATGACGGGGACAAGGGAACGCCCCTCCACCTACGCACCCGCTTTCGACGCCCGCAGAGACGTCACGTCCCTCGCACAACTTGGGGCGCCTACTGGCATTGTTTGCATAAAGGACGTCATCCGAATTGTACATTCCCGGCCGCGCAAGACAATAAAACGCAATTTGATGCATGGCATACTTTCTAACACACGAGTACCACGGCATTCAATGGCTGACCACAATCCGTCCCCGCGCTGACAAGGTTGGTGTCGATGCATACTATTTCAGAGCTTGCCGATAGCGGGCGCGTTGGGATTCTGACCGGCGGCCTTGGCACGTTTTCGGAATACCTGGGTAGACTTGTATCCACGAATACCCCCACCCCATTGACGACGCTGTTCCTCATACTTGTCAGCGCTGCAGGAAAAAGAAAAAATGCGGTCAAGGCTTCGCAGATCTCCATGCACAAGTGACTCACAAGTTGGCTTTGGCAGCACTGATCAGGGTAGCGAGTTCGCGCTGGTCCTCGCTTTTGACGTCCTGAAGGGCCAAGACAGCAGCAGTCTTCTTGTACACGACGGTCCCAAGACGAGCCTTGCCCTTGACGATCACATAAGGAACACCCATCTTGCGACAAAGGGCGGGAAGGAAGACGACGAGCTCGATGGGGTCAACATCATGAGCAATGACGACGAGAGACGCCTTCTTGGCTTCGATAAGGGCAACAGTGTGGTTGAGACCGTATTTGACGAAATGCGGCTTCTTATCCTTGGTGGCCTCCTTTTGCTCCGCGGTAGCTTTGGCGATGCTCTCGAGACGCTCCTTCTTCTCGGCCTTGCTCTCAGGGCGGTACCTGCATGATCGATAAGAACAAACCGGCTGCTGCTGAAATCTGGACATACTTGTTAAGAAGTTTAAACAACTGGGTGGCAGTGTTCTTGTCCAAGGTGTGGGAGAACTGCGCAATGGCAGGAGGCACCTTGAGACGTTGGCTGAGGATGACCTTTTGACGCTGAAGGCGAACATATTCGGGCCACTTGACGAAGCGGGTCAGGTCGGTCCTGGGACGGATATCCTGACCTAGAATGCTGATGAATGGGCCATCCAATGACAGCGGCGATGTACGACGCACCGATACCAAAGTTACGGGGCTTGGCCTCAAAGAGCGGGTTTTTCGTGGACTTGGCCGCCTTGCCAGCAGAACCAGGGGCAGGGGCAGGTTTTTTGCCTGAGCCGGGTTTGGACTTGACGGGGGGCTGGTCATTGAGACGAGAACGCAGTCAACGACATGTTCATCACAACGGACGGACAGGCAACTGTATCTCGGAGCTCTAGCACTCTGCTCGAAAACGAGCGAGTCCAGCAGTCAAACGAAAGCGTCCTCGTTGCAATGCAACTCTGCTTTCGGAGCCATTCACGGCCGTGTGTTGCTGAGCCGACTATGATCCAACGCTGTCAGAGGCACTCCGGGTCTATCTGAAAGACGTACTCGCCATCCATCTTGCTTTGGTCGAATGATCACGGATGCGTCGGCGCCAGTAGATTCCGAGACGCAGCCCCGAGTGCCCAGGGTGGACTCACCATTTCGTGTTCGCTCTTGAGGTTCGGACGAGGTCTCGAGGGGGGTGGACGAGAAACGACTCGCACCCGGCATGGGCATTTGAGGCTCCGCTCGGATCCAGCCGAGTTATGTCACTTACATAATCACACTCCTCCTTGCCATGCACTCTCTCCGACGCCTTCCCCGTTCCGCGCGTTTCTTCTCCGCTGCCCATCCACGCCCGGCCCGGCCCGCTTTCCTCCGCACGTTCCTGCTCGTCGGCACGGTGTCCCTCGGTGCCTACACTGCCGGCGCGCTCTTCCCGCATCCCTACTTCACCTTTGTCGCACCCCGCCCCGCGCCCGGCCCTCCCTCCGACCCCGACTCTCCCGACTCCCTCCTTTACACCGCCAGCCTCGAACAGTCCCTTCAGTCCCTCCCCTTTCTCCACTCTCTCCGCACGGCCCCCGACGCCAATGACTGGTACGAGGTCCGTCCGTACCAACACTTTCCAGAGGATCGCCGCGTGAACAACCTCTCCGCCGGGGCGCTCAGGGGGCCGGGGAAGCTCGCCCTGCTGCCCCTGGTACGGGCGAGGCGGGACGAGTCAGAGGGTGTTGTGGTCGTCCACGTAGGCAGGGGGCTGTGTGGACACGACGGGATCATTCACGGGGGACTTCTCGCGACCCTGTTGGACGAGTCTCTGGCAAGAACGGTGCGTGCAGGAGCGGTTCACAACAAATGGTCTAGCTAGAGCAGTGATGACGGATGTCTGTTATGACAAAAGGCGATCAATAATCTCCCAGACAAGATTGGCGTGACTGCCACCATCTCGATCAATTACAGGGCACCCACGTTTGCCGACCAGGTAGGACACCACCTCGCGTCTACCTGCGTTCGTTCCAACCAGCTTCCTAGTTTATCGTGATCAAGGTCCGCTTGGAGGAACAGAACGGGCGCAAAGCCAAGGTTTCTGGCCGCGTCGAAGACCTCAAAGGGAACCTCCTCGTCGAAGCAGAGTAAGCACCCTTGTCTCTATCGTACGTCTCCTGCGCACGTGTCTGACCTGATCGTGATAGTGCACTCTTTGTACAACCCAAGTACTCCAAAATGCTCAGTAGCTCTGTCGTAAAGAAGGCCTTGGGCGAACCAGAACTGGGGAAAAAGGATCCCGTTTTATTAGCCGACGGTATCCCGCCACCCCCAGCCAAAGCATAGATTCATGGGGTGCTGACTTGCTTGGCCAGCCTTTTTGCTTGCTGACGGGTATAGAGAACACGAAACGTGACATATCACCCTAGGAGCTCTGGATTCTCCCTACATTGTAATACCCCAGAAACGCTCACTTTGGTCCATATACCTCACCATTTAGATCTGACGAATGACACCAGCCATTTAGACCATCATCAGTTTTGGATCCACTTAAGAATGAATGTGGTGCGTCTCTGGCACTGACTCGGTCCGTTTGAGAACCGCGAGCATAGCAAGCAAGGAAGTGGGGGGGACTATGGCCCGGAGACGCGCAGGCTGTCTATCCGCACACCTACTCGCCGGGCGCTCCGATGAGTTTTGTTCTCAGACCGATCTTGGGCGGATGGCACGGCCTGAAATAATGCAAAGGTGTTCCCGCTGTGCCCGTCCGTGACGGAGCACCGGGATAACTGGCAGACGAGACACGGGACCGGAGCGCACGCGCGGATATTATTGGAATTCGTTGCTTGCCAGGAAACTATAAAAAGTCATCATGTCGCTCGACCAGCGGAACTCCCGCATCCGCCTTCACCAACCGACCTATCTCAAACACACAACCCAGTTTCTGTCATCCTGTCCACCAATGCCTTTTCTCTGCGAATTCAATACACTGGATATCCATTCGCCAAGTAACCCAACACATGACACACGGGCTACAGTATGTTTCCCCCGACCACTCGTAGCTCGCCCCCGTCTCGCACATGGCATCCGTGAGCTAGATGTCGACGAAGGTGCCAACATCCGCGTTTTGTCGAGGATCCCGTACTTTACCCACGCCTGGGCGGACTGCCACATCTCGAGCTGGGATAACACCACGCTCCGCAGCGGCATCGCTAGCATCTTTGTCCTCACGCCCGCAGACCTTGACTTCCTCACCGGCGTACACACACGCAAGTCAGACGACCCTACGTCGGTGCAGGTCAGCTTCGAGCGCCGGTTCGTCACGCCTCCCAAGGTGGTCGTGTTCTTCAACCACATCGACCTCGAAAATGGCCGCGATTGGCGTATCAACGTCAGTGCGAGCAACGTCGATGTGAGCGGGTTCACGCTCCATATCGAGACGTGGGGGGACACGATCCTGCACTGGGCGACAGCATGCTGGATCGCATATCCAGAGGATCGGGCGCACACCTTCAGCACGTCCATCAACACGATGGACGTGCGACCCGTCGACCAGCCGCGGACTAAGCAAAGCAAGGGCGTCACGTTTGGGGCGGACACGTTCTGGAAGGAACCTTCTGTGTTCGTCGCGTTGAACTTTCTCGATATTAGCTGCAAGGGGCCCTTGCGCATCAAGGCGTATGTCGACCGCGTCACGACGACGGGGCTTGTGTGTAACATCGACACCTGGAAGGACAGTGTGCTCTATGCAGCCGGGGTCAGCATCATTGCGTTCAACTAGGAAACGGTCGGCCAGTCCGCTGCTTACCTCGTTAATGTGGTATTCTGACCTTGTTTAGCCTAGTTCGCGCAGTCTGTACTCCCAGCGCTTGTCGTGATGTTGTCGACGACCCATTATCGCCAGACACGGATAACGGTGCCTGCGACAGTATTCGCCAGATTGTCTTATAGCTCTTTCCCCCCCTTCTATCTAAATGTCCGACACCGTTAGCGTAGGCGACGAGACATGGATTGTACGCAGTATCTATGGGAGCACGGGTCATCTCTCCGAGTTTCATAGCCACGAAGCTCGAAAGTATAAGCATGTCGATCAGACCGAACCCACCAACGATCGGCACGGACACAAGGCCCTCGCCGTCATCGGGTCGCAACCGTGCAGGCCAGGTCAATGTCCACCGGTTCAACCGGACGCCCAGTTTCGTTCTTCGACCGAAGAACGCAGCGCTCGAATTCCATGCTAGCGTTCGAATCCGGAACGGCCACGTCGGAGCAGTCACCACCTCTCAAGGTCGAACATCATCCACCCGGCCGCGCAACTCACGCATGATTGAGACATTATCGCACATGCGACGTCGCTACGAGCGCCGACACTCAAGAGAGAGAAAAGAGAACCAACCCTAGCATGTAACACAAAATGATTAACGAGGGCGATCGGTTCATGACCCTTGTATCCCTCCTATCCGTGCCCAAAACATGTCCTCTTTCAGCCTCACGAGCTCTTTCCACGTGCGCTCCTCCCACGTCGCGTCGCCCACAAACCCTTCGCTCTCGGTGCTCGACGAGCGTTTCGTACCCGTCGTGTCTAGAGATGCGCGCGGTTGGCCCTCCGAGGCAGGCGGGGCTGGCGTGAAAACGTCCGAGGCGACGGCGACAGTCTCGGACGTACCATTCGTTCGCTCCTCCACATACCCTGCTTCGCCAGTCGTGACGCTTCCAATAGGTCCCGGAGCAGCCTCCGTGGTCGCTACGGTGCCAGGATCAGATGATGCCACCAGCAGGGAAGTCGCTTCCGGGTTCCCGGTCCCCTCCTCATCTCCAGCCTTGGTTTCCCTAGCGCCTCCGCCCTCGTCTGACTTGGAGACACGCGCTTCAGGCGCCGGATAGTCGGTAGCACTCGCAGGAGGGGGAGACTCCCCCTCCCTATCAGCCTTGGGATCCTTTGGAGCTGGTGTGGAAGCAGGCGACGATGGCGGTGGAGGCACAGCTCGTCTAGCGGCCGCACGCCTCGGAACGGGCGGTGCGCCCGGCCCCGTCGCCGGCGCAGGTGATGCCGGGCGCGGGGGTGCCAACGGCGACGATGAAGACGCCTTGCCCCGGATGTGCGACACAGCGGTGGGCGGGTGGTGCCCGGGTGTTGGTGATCCCGTGCGCGAACGGCTAGTGGGCCGCGAACCTAGTGGCGGCGGCGATGCGGGAGAGGACAAGCGCGAACGGGGTCGCGGGGTGGGAGATGCTACGCGCGAGACTGAGTTCGGGTTCGGTGTTGTGGGCGTCATGGGGAGCGGAACGCTGTGTGGAGATGCTGGAGCTGAATGCTCTTCGTTGGGTGGCATGCTCGGTTCGGCGGAGATGGGGGGCGCCGGTGGAGGCGGAGAGGGTGGCACAGCAAAAGTGACATCTTCGGCAGACAGGGAGTCGAGTGCGTTGGGGTTGGCCTTGTCTAAGCCGATGTGACTGTTCGTGTGAACATCAGGTTCCTTGTTCTCCGAGGCGGCTGTCTCGTCTTGTGAACCTGGCTCGGGAGCCACCGAATCGGTCGAGGCCTTGCTATGGACGACGTTGCGCTTGGGGAGTGGTGGTGGCACCTGTGCGTCTGCTTGAGTGGGGGACTCAGCATGAGAATGGGGAACAGTGGGATGGGAAGGAGGAGGGGTAGGTAACTTTCTTGCGCTGTCGTTCTCCTTTTCTTTTTCTCTCTCCTTCTCCTTGTTACTCTCCCCGCTCTCCTTGCCCCAGCTGACGGCCCTCTCTCCCAATGCACTGGCCATCTCCCAGAGCTTCCTGCGTCGCGGCGGAACGGGAGGCCTCTCGGAAGGCGAGGGGAACGTCGTACCATTTGTAGGTTGATGTTCCGTCGTAAGGCCAGCCTGCGCAGAAGGCACTTCTAGAGTATCCCCATTGATATAGGGCTTCGGAGGCTGAGCCACTTCCTCCTCCCATATTCGTTCCACGATCCCAACACGAACGAATGCCCACAATGAACACGTACTCCGAAGTCTCGTCAGGCAATAATTGGACGAACACAAAGGATACGGCGAATTTTGTGCCTGAGTTTGAAGTACGCGAGACGACGGAACGGTGTTGAAGGGGGGCCGAGAAGAAGTACCAGTAGTGGATATGGATGTTGAGGAAGAATGCACGATTGGGAGAGAGGGCGGTGGAGTAGTCATGGTAGCAGGGGCCAGACGGAAAATGTATACTTGCCCAGGTGGCTCACACTCTGCTGGCGGCGTACCACCATTGTGGCTCTGCGTAGTACCACGTACTAGGGGGTATTTAAACCATGAACTCCCATTCGTGTTGTGGATACGCGAAACGGGAGACATAGATGGCACTCGGGCGATGAATGCTCCACAAAGCGCGCACGACAAGTTGGGAGACGATATCGATTGAGAATGCTGGTGCAGCTCTTGGACAAGGCTCGAAAAAGTCCAAGGTTCAACAATCAGCATTCCAGTGTGGATTGCAGCAAGCACCGAACGACGAGACAGCCAGTTTAGCGAAGGCGCGAGGTCAAGACGTACAGTAGGTTCACTGCATACATGGCATTAGATCATGTCAGATTAGTCAAAGAGCGGGTTGGACAACTTACGAGTCCTCGACAAGAAGGCGCGCAATAAATGGCTGGCTCGTAAGAGTCGATATCACAGGTGGAGTTGGTTGTGACGTCCTCAGTCCCCGCAGGTGCGCGACGAACGCAACGAACTCAGAGTACGACGTGTGTGTGATCATGAAACGAAGCCTGGGCACGTCCTCGACGTGCACGTCATCGCGCTCGGCCCACTTTCCCTTGCCCATGGTGGCCTTGGCCTCTCGCGCATCACGTTCGGCAGTCTCTTTTGCGGCCTGGAGAGACTGCATCTGGACCTGCATGTCCTTGACGGCATCTTCCGCGATTTTGAGAGCCTGCTCGGCGTCCTGCACCTTGCGCTCGCTCTTTGCCTGGCCAAGCCGCGCCTCCGCGACCATGGTGTTCGCCTGGTCGAAGAGCGTCGCGCTGAGATCGTCGAGATCCTTTTCGATGTCGTGGCGCGCGCTCTCCGCCTGGCCGCGCTGGGCGGCCTCCTCCGTCGCGCGCTCCATCAGCCTGTTTAGCTCCGCCGTCACATGCGCCTTCTCGACCAGCAGACCGGTGTTCAGAGCCGCTAGGTGGTGGCTTCGCTCGAGCTCGAGGGAAGAGATGGTGAGCGACGCATTGCGCAGGGAAGACGAGGCGTTGTGTAGTTGGTCCTCGAGGTCCGACATGCGGTCATAGGAGGCGACGAGCTTGCCGTTGAGCTGAGTGACCTGCGAGAACAGGTCGGTTACTTGAGCTCGCAAGGACGCGATGACTTGCGCTTGGGCTTCGGAGGCATCCTCATCGCTCTCGTCGTCGACGGGCCTGCTGTTGGCGGCGGCGGTGAGCACGCTCGCGAGGCCGACTTGAAACGCCCATTACCTTTTTTCCAGCGTTTCGGTGTCCGCCATTATCGAGGTTCGTGATGAGGTAGGCTTATTGTTATGGCACCAAGAATAAAGTTGAGCCTGAGCACGTCAACATTTTGATAAAGCGCAGCTCGAGGCTGTACTTCCTACAAAATACACGTTACAAAACGACTACATTTCGCCGTCACGCCCGCTCAACCCAAGCATCGTGCCGTGCGACCAGTTCCCTCACAATCTCTTCCTCGATCTCCTTGTGGGGTGCAGACGGCGAGGGGTCAATCTCAATCCACTTTTCCTCATATTGAACACCGTCGGGGACAGGTTTCCCACCAGACGAGGCAGACTTGGGAGACACCAATACCACACGATGTTTTCGATGGTGCAAGTCATTCCCGATCACAACCTGGTGCCCGTACCGCTCAAGTGCCTGGCGCGCTTTGGGTATGAGCAGTGCTTGGTCGGTTTCAAGCTAACCGTTCAACACGTAAATAGCAACGAGGACGTCCCGCCACCGCACGCACCTTGAAAGAGACAACGTAACCACCAGATACCCACTCGGACACCAGCGGCTTCAGGATTTTAGGCACCTGGTCCATCTCTATATGTAAACTCCCCTTTCCTGACTGAATCTTGTGCTCCGACTGGTTGACAAGATGCCTACGGTTCAGCGGCCGTAAGAACGCATAGAAAATCGCACTGACCAGCTTCTGTCTGGGTAGGAAGAAGTCGCTTACAGCAGCAGCGAGATAGTACATCGCTCTCGGCCCCAACCCCTTCATTTCCTTACTTATCGCACGTAACAGGTAGAGGTAATCGTTCACCGTGACAAATGTGAGAGTGTGGAGAGTTCCCTCGGCTTGCACGGCCTTGTAGGCCCGCAAGATTGCCAACAAGGCTACGCGTTCGGAGGGCCTCACTGTGATGTTTGGCGGGGTTGCATTCGGCGGGCCGTCACTCAGAAGTGGGTATGTGGTGTCCAGTGAGGGGGAATCTATCTCCAGAAAATCGAGAAAAGGATGGGTCGAGTGTGAATAGTTCCGGCTGAACGGCTGAAGGCTGAATTGCCGATGCAGGAAAATGACCGCATATCCCTGTTTCAGAAAGTATTCGGCAGAAGTCGCACCTCGTGTTCCTAGGGATAGCACATGGATTCATCGTGCGATGACGAGACGGGGGCGACACACCTGCGCTGAAGTTGTCAAGAAATCGGACACTAGAGACGGATGAGTTACGATCGCGTCTTCTCGTGGGGCTCGGGCTCACACGTTGAGCTCCAGTGGAACGGTTGTGCCCCCGCTCTGTTCGAGCGGCAAGATCAGCGCACGAATCCGACGAAGCGAAGGTAGTTTACCGTCACGAGCACGACTTTTCTTCCGCTCTCGATCTGTCTGTCGATGAAGTGGGATATGCCCTCAATATCGGCCTGGAGAGTGCTCGGTCCTGGCTGCGTTGCGAAGTAAGACTCTGCGGAGAACGTCGTCGCATTGGATTCGGTTCTGTCCGTCATCGGCGCGTCCTGAAGGCTTTGTGCAGGTCGTAACACAGCCACTCAGTTGCTTGGTCATCAAGGTAGGTGTACCTCGACTTGCAGGGCTGCTACAGTGCCAACAAGCCAGCCTGAACTCGCGATCTTGGCAGGGGAAAAGCCTACCGCCGCTATGATGCTTCGGTCTCCTACCGACAAAGTCCGGGCCCGCAGCTTGCATATCGTGTGAGTGACACTCTGCACAGTCCAGTCTGATCAACTTCTTCACTCGTGGTACATACAAGCTCTCATAACCGCGGTCGGAGCGCAACTTATCCCCATTTTTCTACTCGTGAATTGTGACCTGGTGAGCATCCAGAATCAATCCCGCAATCATGTCGACTCGCGCAACCTGTGTCCATTGCCGTCACTCGTATGCGTGTCGAGATGCGGCCCAGCAGACCGTCCTATGCGTTCACGGCATGGTTCTCTATCAAGCTATAGTGGATTACCAAGTCCCTGATCGTTGGGAGCCGGGGCGGCCTGATGGAGAAAAATGTTCTCAAGGTCCCTGCGCGTAACGCTACCGACAAGCGAGGATGATTCCTAATAAAGATAGGCTCGTAAGCCCCTTCTCGGTGCGACAGAACCGTACTAAGCACACCGAATTTTGCGCGCGGATACTGTGTTATCGCTGCGGCTTTCCTTCAAGCGGGTGGTTGACTCGTAGCTTCACTGTCCCCCAACACCACACACATTGGCACTGACATCGATCAACCGCCCGCATCTTGTCCTTTGGTGTACTCGGGTGTCTGATGGCGCACGGAGCCATGCCCATGTCAAGTAAGCCTCCACAAAACCCCACAGGTCACCTGGATGGCTCATACATCGACATTAAGAGCTGGTTGTCTCATTTCAGGCAGTTGCCATCACCTGCACTGTCACGAGACTTCTATACCGGTGGTATACAAGGCGGTTTTGGTGGGAGGACGTTTGGGCCCTGATAGCAACGGTGTTGGCCGTCGTGTGTGTCACAGGCTATCTGCTCTATGATACATGCATGAGTGAGTGCTTGTGCAGTGCTCAATTGTGGGGGTGCTCACCGTTCCGGCGCGAAAGGCCTACATTCAGTTCGCAATCAAACCTCTGCCTGGTTCTTGGCGATATCCTTTACTGGTGTGCTATGGTCAGCAAGCTACATGTTCTCTGGCATCGACTCACCCCAGCGATGCAGGGCTGTGCGCCTCAGCATCTTTCTCTCCTTGGTCCGCATCTCGAACCCCACCGGTTCATTGAGAAGGATCGTGCTCGCTTGCGTCGCATCCTTTCTGATCATGTTTCTCGCGTCGATAGCACAAAAGATATACTACTGTGCCGCGCATCAATGCTCCATAACCGTTAACGTTGGGATCATGCAGCTCACTAGTAAGATCTCTACGTTCTATGCAATCGATTGTTTTGCGCTGACATGAGTCGACTTGACGCGCGTAGCGGACATCTTGTCGGACGGTCTTCTTCTTTTTGGTCCAATCCCTCTCCTTCGGGACGTGCGCCTCTCCAAGAACCGACGCACCCTCGTCCTGTGCGCCTACTGGTCGTCGATATTCATTACTATTATCTCCATCGCTCATTCGGTGCTCCTGTTAGACGAAGCTAATGTTCTTACGACGATTCTTGCCGCACTAAAGGTGCGTCTCTGCTCAGGTTCTCTAGATCGTGCGCCCATCGCCAACTGGGCGACACTGTTTCCTTTTTTTTTTGTCTCCTCCCACTGCACCAGACGGCCTTGTCCCTCTTCATCTGCAACGTCCTCGTTCTTGTCACGTTTCTGTACCGCGTCTGCAGGCGTCAGGGCAAACGCGCAAGCGGGGTCGACCTCGACGGGACGTTCCCCGAGACGGGCCCGCTCGACCTGACGACGATCGACCTCGCCCTGCTGACTGGCGGTTCGGTCACGGCGACGACCACAGCGACGGTGACAGCGACTGCCACGATCACGGCGGCGACGACGACTGCCATAACTGCGGCGATGGTGGTTGGCGGGGGCGAATCGAGCGTATACGCGTCTGCACCTGAAGAGGACGAGGTGCAGTCGTGGTTGCAGCGCTCGTTAGCGAGCGCCAGCCTCAACGCGGAGTCGAGCGACAATGACGACGACAACGTAAACGACGACAACGGCGACAGCCACAATCATGATCATAATGAAAACGACGACGATGAGGATGGTGACAGCAATGGCGTCGAACGTGTACGTACACAACAGCCTGAGTCAGACGGGTGCGAGTGCTGAGGGCACCGTCCCTCCCTCCCCCATCTCCCACTCGTGGGGTCGGGCGACGGCAACACAGGCATGGAGGGGGGTTGAAGGGACTTGAAGGACGGGCACTAAGCGGGTCCAGCCGAGTAAGCGCCCGGCGGCGCAGGGATGTTGGTCAGGGACGTAGAGGCGGGGGATCTATATCGGACATGGATCATCCATCATGCACCCGTCCTGCGTCGCTGTCGCCGCCCTCGTCCCATTATTTTTTCCATTGATCGTATCTGATCTTCAGTTAGCGCGCTCTCAATGCGGTGTCCATAGCGATCGGCATGGATATCTGGTGATGGACTACATGCCATTTTATTCATTCTGTCCAGCTATTTTCAAGGCATGGGCGTGTCTAAAGGAGAGAGACGCGTCGGGGACGTCTTCGCGCGCCCGCGCTCGCAGCGGCTGAAACACGGACCGCTTGGGTCGGCTACACACGTGTATATATGTATTATATATTATATGCGTGTCCCAAGGCCTGCATTCAAAGACGGGGCGGTCGCATCTGCGTGCAACTGGGCCATCATCGTTTCAAGTGCAACGCGATGCGAGGCGGAGAGCGTCCCGATAGGCCCCATTCAATTAGATCGCATCGTCGATGCCTCTGGAAACATCGCAGCGCCGTACATGACATAAGTAATGCAGAGCGGCCAGCACTGCTTTTGGTAGTATGTGATAAAATACGTAGAAAAAAAAAAGTCCATGCACAACAGAAAGAAAGAAAGACTGTCCGCGCAACTGTCCGTGAATCCGACCGTTTGCTCACAAACAGAGCCGTTGAACCAATCCCTGTGTACGATATGCACATGTCAAGACATGGGCGTACCAAGACCATCATCCTCGAGAGAATCGCCCAACCTCGGGCGCATACGTACCTCGGAAGAGAGAAATAGGGAAAACCAAAGGACAAGAACCATCCGATCGTAGCAACATTTTTCAGCATAAAACGAACGTCCGAGCCCACGTCATTTACAAACAAGAAAAAAAGGTAGGGCCACCGTGACGTGAAGGTGATCGCTTCAGGCGAGGCAAAGGGAACGAATGCACCAATGAAATCACATAACTATACACTCCTTCTCTTCGAGTTTGACTCCCTGAATGCCCATCTCTGCAAAGGTCGTCGGGCCCTTGACCGCTGGACGCGCCGGCCCCGGCGCGGATGGCTGAGAAGCCTCACCACCACCTTGGTCCTGGGGTCCACTTGGGGGCAGCGGGGGCGTAGGCATACTTCCCGTACGCTGAGCAGGCGGACGTCCCGCAGGCCGTGCATAACTTGGCGAGTCCGTCCTCGACGGCGGCGACGCGCTCCCGGAAGGACCAGAACCAGGATCGACCAATGTGTACCGATGCTGGTTGGGAAATTGTCTCGGGGCTTGCCCCTGGGGCCCTGCGCCAGGAGTTGGTGGCACTTGGGGGCTCGTCGCTTGTGGGGGCACTATTTGCTCCACGACGGGCGTCAGAGTTGCTGCGGGTGCTACGCCAGGTGGTTGGGTTTGTCGTGCCACCGAGTTCCTCCGGATGACGTCGACCACCTGTCTGCCGTCCTCTAGCGAGGCTCTCGGGGGGGCCCCATCGCGCTCCGAACGCTGTTTGGCTTGAGTGCGCTTGCGAACAAGTTTAGTTTCCGTGATACTGTCGTGCTCCTGCCTCGAGAGCGACTGAGGGGATGGCTGTGATAAGGCGGACAGACGCTCAATGGCATCTGCATTGCCATGATCAGAAGCCTGTAATCGGTGGGGATCAGTCAGTTGTACATGCATGTCCTCGGCTCAACTTACCAGCTGATACCACGCTTGAGCTGCCTCAATGTCCTTGGAACCGCCGACGCCAACTTCCTTGTAGTAACCCATTGCAAACTCAGCGCTCGGTAAACCTTTTCGGGCAGCCTTCTCTGCAAACGTGAATGCAAGGTTCTCGTCCTTGTCAAAGGAACCCTCGGCTCCACACAAGAACCACTTGCTGAGCGCCATGTCTGCCTCGACCTCGCCCTGCTGACTTGCGAGGGAGTAGTACTGGACACTAAGAAGAGCATCGAACGGGAAAGGTGGGAGAGCAAATTCGTATGCGTGGCCGAGCTTGTATTGCGCAGGGGCAAAGTGTAGGAACGCGGCACGCTCCAAATGGAGACGTGCTTCTTGTTGAGCCGATGAGTGCGGCGGGATGAGTGGTGCAAAGACATGCGGGGGAACTGTGACGTGAGTAAACTCTCCGAGGAGAAGCAAACCGTATACGTATGCAGGCTGAGGGACTTGCACCGAAGCAAGCGTTGCAGCACGGTGAATCAAGGTGATTCCGATCTCTGGTTGTGCAGAGAGACCGAGCTGGCCCATCACGTGCGCCATCCCCATACGCTGTTACGTATGCGTGAGAACGTGCTTACGCAATTATGTTCTCCAGGAAAAGCACCCACGTAAATACAACTCTCGACGTTAAGTTTCACGCCGCGTTCAAAGCATTCGCGGGCATGCGCATTGTCGTTGAAATTTTCATAGTCGCGACCGAGACGGAACCAAGCTTGTGCATAGCCTGCGCGTGCCGCTTGCTCAAAGTCGCGAAAGGCGACGCGCGGGTTGTGCTGGACATGATCCGGGTATGCACCCGATGCGGCAAATGTGGCGCGAAGATAGATCGCCTCCGCGGCAAAGATGGGTATTGGGTTCGGATGTTGGGCGGATGCGATCTGGATCACGGTCGGGACTGCGATCTGCACGAGGCGCAACAGCTGTGGGTCCTGTATGACGGCGGGCCCGATGGGTGGGGTGTCGCTGGAAGAGTTTTGCTGAGCACGATCGACGAGCATGAGGACGTCTCGTGCCCAGTTAATTTTCAACCCAGGGTCATGGTTGGGCTGCTGCACAGTTGGCAGGGCGGTCGACAGTGACTGGATGGTGGGGAGCGGGGCGGTGAGGGACGGAACGCCGCTTTGCCGGGGCGGAGAGGAAGACAGTGGAGGGGGGTATGATGACTGGATAGTGTTGGTTCTCGGATGCATCTGTGGTTGTGGTGGAGGCTGACTGTAATTCAATGCTTGGGCAGAAGCTCTATGGCGGAGGGGCGGTGTCTGATACTGCTGCGGTTGGTATGGGGGTTGTTGAGGGTAGGAATGCTGTGGGGGACGTGGTGAGTGCGGAAGCGGGACCCCGGCAGGGGAAGGCCAGCCGTTCTGGTTTGGAGGCTGGGCAGAAAGACGATGGGCGGACGGGGGAAGACCACCTGGGAGGTAGTTGTACGTGGGTTGTTGGGGGGGAGGTGGTCTAGGGGAGAAGGTGCGGTATGGGTCGTGGTACGGGGGTTGCTGAAAAGCGGCGGCCTGGTTGTCTAGCGTCCTTGCCATCTGTTTGTACATGTAATACAAGAAATGGGGTAATTAGCTAGCATACAGGGTGACATGATGCACGCGGCGTACATTGGCGGGGAGGGTCGGGTCCAGGCGATGGGGACGGGGAGCGGGAAGGGGAGTGGAGGAGTGGGGAGGGGAAGGGGAAATATAAGACGCGGGGGGCAGAGGGGGCACGGGGGGTGGCTGGTTCTGATGGGGCTGCACCGCGTAACCAGCAGCGTACTCGGCAGGGTGCGGAGGAACGGGCGGAGCAGACATGCTCGTTCTCGTCCCTGGCCGATTTCGTCGATCGAACGTGTATGCGGCGATTCGCCCGTGTTCTGAGTTTTAAAGGTGCCCACGAGCGGGCTGCGGGGAGGAGCAGGCTGGGCGTCGTCGAGGCGTCATCAGAGCGAGTCGACGCTCGGCGGGTTGTCCCACGGCCAAAGCTGCGCAGCCCCGCCTGCCGAGGCTGCGCACGACGGTCCCGCAACTGAGGTGCGCCCATCCGACCACACGTCGATGGCGAGCTTGTACTACCACACGCGCACTTGGTCCGGCGTTCAGGTCGAGTTTCTCGTAATGACTCAGACATGATTCCTAAACTCGCCAGAGCTTGGTAGCTTGGCAGTTCCAGTCGTGCACAGGCTAGTGATCGCCGCACGTGCCCAGACATCACAGTCAGGTGACAGTCGCCTTGGGCTCGTCCGCTACCATGATCTTGCAGGATGCACACAGCCGTCCGCGCTCATGCCTTGGCGCCGCATGAAACGAACGACTGTCTCGTGACGCGGCGCTGGCGTCATTTCGTGGCATCATGCGGTAAGATCGCTCGTGCTTGCCGCTGCAGCACGCTCGTGGGTCCCCGCTCCCCGCGGGTGCGTTTCGGTGCCCTTACTCCCTAACCGGCAGCATAGCCGTCTGCGGGAGCCACACAAGCCTTCGGCCAGGTACAAACATCACTGTATGCATATATACACCACCAGACATCTACCAGGCTCATACGATCTAGTATAGCATCCGACAGCTAAGGGCATCAAATACATCTTGACACAGGGAGACGCAAATATAAGGACAGCCCAATAAATACCAGCATAGCATTACCGGTTACACGGGCGAAACACGGCGGTGGGAGATGTCCTATCACGATCGGATTTCGCGTCAGCTGACCAGCACTTTTCCCGTGCGTGCATGCAACGGGAGTGTAACACAAAGGGTAACTTGATCAAGCACAGGAATATCCTCGTCACGGACTGTTGTCACCAAGGGTCAAGAACGAGGTTACTGGCGGAGGCCTCGAAGTGACTTCTCGATATATCAACTCTTATGGTTTGGGTGGGTCGGTATCGCCAGAATCACGCAACGCGCGTAAAGTAGGGTAAATACTGACCTTTCAGCTGCCCTTTTGAAAGCTGCTCTCCATTGTCAAAATCGAAAAACGACGGATCAATGGGGTCCGCGACAGGCTCGTCATCTGCGTCATGGTATGGCTAACGACAGGGGTGCCGGCTCAGAATAGACATTCTTCTTTCCAATGAAAACACGCACTTCAAAGTAGGGGTGCTGCAGAGCCTCGATGACCGTTATACGTCTTTTCGGACTAAACGTAAGGCACTTTTCCAGAAAATCGATTGCCTGCACAAACAAAAACGCGCGCGGCGATCATTCAGAGATTAGATGGGCAACTGTATCTTCTAAAGGCTGACCAGTTCATTCGCCCCGTGGAACATCACCTTGAAATCCCTTCCTTTCCTAAATGGTAGGGCACGGATATACTCGCGAGATCTAGGAGACGAGATCGCATAAAAGTCATCGATGGAAGGGGTACCGAGGACATCAAGAATGAGAGAGAGCTGATCGTGATCTTTGAATAAATGTGGGATGAGTGCATATATGCGTGTGATATGTTGGAACGGGGTACAGGGTTGGTCATTGCGCGGATCAGTCCAAAGCGCAAAGAGAGTCCAACTCGTCTGAGGGGGACGGGGAGGCGATATGGAACGGGTGTCACTTACAATCACGTCCTGGAAACATGGGTTTACCGCTAAGCATCTCCGCCAATACACAGCCAACACTCCACATGTCTATTGCGCGTGTATATTCTTTAAAAGTCAGCATTACTTCCGGGGCGCGATACCACCTTCATGGTGCGTCGGACGTGAGGCTCGATAGAAATGCGAACACACACACCGTGTCGCGACATATTCGGTCATAAACGTGCTGCTGTCGTTTGCAACGTTTGGAGGAGGTCGTGCCGATCGCGCTAGGCCAAAATCACAAAGCTGGCGCGCGGAGAGATAAAAAAGAGACACGGGTGATCGTTCGTTTGGACTCGCCTTGAGATCACAGTTGGCATTCAACAGCAAGTTTGACGGTTTAAGATCGCGGTGTAGGACATCCGCTGAGTGGAGTGCCTTCAGGGCGCGAAGGGTCTGTGGTATACCTTAGTCAGGCCGTTCGATTACATCCGTGGACGAGACGGTCACCTGGTAGATGAAATATTGGCAGTGATCGTCACTTAATCTCTGAGTCCTGATAACGCGATGCAAATCGGTCTCCATCAGCTCCTGGACGAGATAGACGTCTTTGAACAGCTCAAAACTGGGAGGTTGAAGGATGTCCAGAATGGAGATGATGTTCTCGTGGCGGAAGTGCCGGAGCAGCTTGATCTCGCGAAGGGTGCGCAGACAAAACATGGAATGATCAAAGGGCGTGATGCGTTTGATGGCGACCTTTCTCTGAGAAGGCTGGTGGATGGCCGAGCTGCAACAACGGGGTCGGGATCAATATTAGGCGCGCATGGCCGAGCGGGCGTTCACTGACCAGACGACGCCATACGCGCCTTCGCCAATGACCTCGAGCACGCGGTATGCACCACCGACGGTGAAGTTTTCGAGTCGGTGGTCAGTGGACATGGGGGCGTCGACGTCGTGGTCGGTGTCGCCCAAGGGATGCTTGTCGGACTTCGGAACTGAGATGCGCCCGCTCCGCGTTTCAATTGCTCATTCGTACCGCGATCCCTCGTGATCGTGTCGCGGCCATGGCTAGCCCAGAGACGACATCGCACCGGGCCTTGGATGGGTACTCGTCTGCTTGCAGAACGAACGGCGAACCCGGCCCACAGACCCCCACACCTGCCCCTTATCCTGGTCTCGAGGCGTCCCATCTATCCTCGATTAGGCACTCACAACCGACTGCGGGACAAGCCTCGGCCCCGCCTGCAGGCGGCCATGAGCTCCAGAGTGCGGCTGTGAGCAGAGATGCAAGTCAAACCTCGCCATCGCCGACGCCGCAGAGTCCCGCCATGACATCGTCCGTGCAGGCCACGACGACGGGCGTCCGACAGGCGTACCCCGACGTGTACTCGGAGCCGCATTCTTGGCAACGCTGGCGCTACTATGACCCGCCTCGGCTCCGACAACCTTCTTCCCATCTCCAGTCGTCCC
The DNA here is from genome assembly GCA_038089895.1 of Boletellus ananas. Classification (NCBI taxonomy): domain Eukaryota; kingdom Fungi; phylum Basidiomycota; class Agaricomycetes; order Boletales; family Boletaceae; genus Boletellus; species Boletellus ananas. The sequence goes on along the minus strand of JBBPLS010000050.1, from coordinate 89,163 downwards.
CATTGTTTTCATCATCTCCCTTGTCAGGCCAACACCCCCAGGCCGCTGCCGACCCGATGCTGGAACCTCTCTTGGTGTCATTGAGAACGCTCCGGTCCCAGTTCACTGTGTTCCAGGAAAATCTTGACGGTATCAATTCGGATGTCAAGGATGTCCTTTCTGAGCTCCATGCCTTGCGCACGGCCCAGAATAAGGCAGATATGCGTATCGTGCAACTGGAGAATGCGGGTGTCGCTTCTACGGGTACGAGAGCCAGAGGCCTCAGGAGATGGGCCGGAGTGCGGAGAAACAAAGGTGGAAGAGCGGATACACCCATCGACCCTCTACTTGACGCTGATGGTGCCAACGTCGCAATCGTTCCTGAAACACTGGTGCAGAGTATGGCCTCGATCCAGTCCGCGGTCGAAGAGTTGCTCGTTCGTGGACGTCGTATCTCTCGATCTCGTGGGTGTTCCCTCACCTTCTCTGTGTTCTACCACGAATTGATTGCTTCTCGCAGATCTATCAGTGGCCCGGGATACGCCCACTTCAACACCATGTCCGCCATCTACGAATCTTACGAACCTGGAATCCTCCCACGTGTCGTCACATCTTCGATCCATCATAGACCCATCTCAGCAACTTTCGGCCTCGCAATTTGTCCCCAGGACCTTGTCGGCTTCACAGTCGGAGTTATCTTCACCTCCTTCAATCGCGACTCCCACATCAGAATTCGACACATTGCCGTCGCGTGTGGTAGCAGGAAAAGGCGCGTCCATCTCATGTTCCTATTTCATCCCCTTTGCATGTGCATATACGGACTCTCTTGTTCTGATTCATTGTCATGATCGTCCCAAACGAGTCGTTCTGGGGAACCTTCGCATGACGGGCTTACTAACCGAGTACCTTTCGGACCACAGATTACGTTGACGTGTCAATCCAAGCATGCTCACCTTCACCCGCTTCTGAACTTTCATCCGATTTCTCGTATGGCGACATTCCTAGGTTTACACCTGTCAATTGGGGCGTTGATCCGGGTAAGTGCAGTGTGACATTTTCCAGATATTGACTTTCTTTCCTCCACATCTGTGCGGCTCTAACCGACGTCTATGTTTTTACAGTGACAACTGCGCAACCCAGCAGAAATTCTCGTGAGTCTGGCTATCTCCATCGTGGTTTCTACCTGTAAAGTTCTCTGGATTGATCACTAATCCGGCGATCCCTTTTTCTGTAGAGCATTTGACTCACTTCTCACGTGATGCCCGCCTTCCTAGTGCAATAGACGATCGCGATTACCCTCTTCGTGGCTCGACGGTCTCGCATGCTCAATCACCCGCTCGCACAATGTCCCCACTGCCTTATTCGGAAATGTTACGTGTGCAATCCGAGTCGACTATCCTGCCTCCAGGTTCTAGTTCCCCAGATACCTTGGTTATGCTGACCACCGTCGGCCCCGTCACCGCATTGGATTCAATGTCGTCTCCAGAAACCCAAGGCTCGTCACTCCAAGCACCTTTGGTCAGTGAAATCGTTGATGGCTTGCCTCGAACAAGACCCTCTAGTAGTGGCTCACGATTGTTGGCTGGTTCTTCCTTGAGTTCTCTGACCAGTGCCGGTGACACCCCTCTGTTGGCACCCGACACTTCAGTTCCCGTTGGCCAATCCCATGCAGAGTTGGATCTCGGGCTCACTCGAATGACCTCCGACATGGCCAACGGCGCAGTTTCGGTCTCTGGAGGTTTGGGTGTTCACATCCCTGAACCTATACTTGCTGCAGCGGAGGGTCGTCTGCCGTCTACCCCAGTCGAGGCCGATAAAGAAGTGTCGCTTTCCGGCCTGCCCACTCCACAATCCGAGGTTTTCACTCCCGATCAAGGTAGACCCCGAGCAGTCCATTTGGCACGTGAACACGGAGTCTCTACAGACCCACAACTCGATCTATGTGCACACCTTATTCAGAGCTTCTCCGTTGAGCCTACATCTCGTACCCCGGAGCCGGTTCAAAGGGGTCGGGGAACTTTGCCTGGTGTGCGTCGGGGGTCAGCTCGACAAGAGTCGCTCGGGGCATTTCCTCAGTCTCTGTCGCCTTTGACTCCATCCCCGCTTTCTCCCCGCCTTGCGATTGGCAGCTCTGGGGAAGGTGCCGAGAGTGTGAGCAGGGGCCACGGAGTCTCGAGCAAACATACAGATTCTCGTGGCAACTCGGAGGGCACTGCTGTTCTTGGTGATACCAGGGTCGCTGTAGATGTCGAGATGTCACCTTCTGCAGTGGACACGGGCGTGCCTGTTTTAACCGTCCCCAACGGGCCACCACGGTTGAATGCCGTGTCCGGTGATGTTTTATCTCCGGTTCCCCAGGTAGCTGGCGATCCTGATTTATTTATGACTCCTGAATCATCATTAAGGCAGCACAACATCGAGCTGCCTGGTTGCAATCCTGACACTGATGACATTGCCCCGGGTTGTTCTCGGCTGGACGGATACGGCTTTCATTTTTCATCCCCATGGCGTCGTTGTTCGCCCTCGACTTCCGCAGCGGTTCCACGGTATGCAACCCCTTCCGATTCTTCCGATTCTCCCCTGATGCAAGAAGAAGACGAGGTGTGGGGTACGCTCATGTTCAGTGCGTCTGGCATTTCGACGCCGGCGGCGGACACCGCTGCCCTCCCTTTGGTATCGCGTCGACCCTCGCGCCCTTCTTCCGTTCCTCGCACCTCGCAGCAGCCATCTACATCGACCTCTGCGTCGGCGCTCGAATTGTTTTCTGTCGACCCGTCGATGCTGCATGATGCTCCTCTCCCGCGTGGGCCTGAATTACAGCGCTTGCAGCGTGACCGGAATGGGTCCTTGTCCCCGCTCACTTCGCTCGACGAGGACGAAGGGGTCGCCGAACGTCCGAGCAAGAAGCCACGCGTCGACGAGTACAACCAGGAGTCTCGTGGAGGGCGTTGCTCCAAACCCTCGCGCCCTTCGAGCAAGTCCGGTGCGGCGGTGTCCACTGGACGTGTGGCGTCGGACTCGACGGACGCAGACGGACGCCCTGGATCGCGGCCATTGGGCGGGCCCGGCGCGTCGTTGGATGAGTTTCTGTTGCTCGCGAGGCGGGAACCGCTCAAGATCCGCCTCAAGGTTCCAGAGAAGATGCGGAGCTCGAAGAGGAAGCGGGCTGCTGTCGACCGAGAGGAGGCTGTCGCGGGGGACAGCGGCATGGGCGACCGTGGACGTGTGCGTCCTGGTACGCGCGTGGAAGACGCTTCGCAGCAAAGGCGGGCGGAGGTGGCACAACCTAGAGTGCGTAGACCCTGCGGAGGGCTGGTATAGCCATACACTCACACAGGGGTTTACAGGCTTCGAAAACCGTGCCACATCCTCGCATCGAGGCAGGGACGTCGGGATCAAGTAAGCCAAAACCAAGTCTCACTGGAACTGCGCCAAAAAGTTTGAAAGGCGGCGGTTCTGCGGTAGCACGGGAACGTTCGGATGTAATGCCACATGCGTCTGTGGCCCGCAAAAAACCGGAAAAACGCAACGAACGCAGTGAAAAGGACGCCCCTGCAACATGTACTGCCTCCCCGAATGCATCTGTTCACCAGAAACAAAGCAAAAGGGGACTGAAGGTAAAACGAAAATCTCCTATAAAGTATCACGTATGGAACGGACAGATCGTTGCTGTTGAACTGGGACCGACACTGACACCATCGACATCGACGTCCGGGCTCCCGCCACATGCACCCGTGGCGCCGTCCGCGTCGCAGCTGGCTGTCCGTACCAAGGAGGTTGGCCAAAATTTACGAAGGCCCACTCGACCACCCCGTCAGAAGGAGCGAAAGAATGAGGCGATAGAATCACCGCTATCGTCACCTGTCAATCATCGAAGTGCACGCCGCACGCGCTTCGTCGATTCATCCCCGACGAAAGAGGATGTGTGGAACGATATACACGACGACGGTCGGGAGTGGCCCGAGCTCCCCGAGACGTTCGGCCATTGGGATACCCAGGTATGTCTTTGATATCTCATCCGATTGAAATCCCTAAGCCCATCTTCGCTCTGCTTTAGTTCATTCAATGCGACAAGTGAGTGTGGGGAAGGAAGGTCTGTGGCTGCCACTGACTGGTGTTTAATCAATACAGCTGCGACAAGTGGTACCATTATGGGTGCGTGGCGATCAAGGCCAGCGATCCGAGGCTCGAACCTAGTGCCGTGTTTATATGCCCGAAATGCCAGTAAGTTTGTTGTTCCGTGGGTGCTGTTTTGACCGAAGTTACTAAAAGGGACTCCACCTTTTAGCAATCAAAGTAAGTCGCAGCGCGCGATGTTTGTGCTGGATAACGTGTTCAACCATTAACATTCAAGGTGCCAGACGCCAGACTTTGCGGCATCATGACGACGTGTGCGCACGTCCCGACTGCCCTGAGCCTCAAATAACCGGGGAGTCGGACACTTACTATGTCGAAAAGCTTGTCGGTCGGAAACAGATGGAGGGCTACGTTTATATGTGGCTTGCAAAATGGGAGGGGTGAGCAACTGACGAGTCTTGTCTCGTTCACGGAACACGAGACTGAGTATGACTTAGGTACCCGATGAGCCAGGCTACCTGGATTCCCAAAGAGAACGTCCTCGGGGACGGAACAAGACTGTTCAACACCTTCCTGGAAGATGCACTCGAGGAAGGTGCTGACCTCTCTGACGGCTTGATACTCCTTCAAGAGGCTGTCGAGGCTGGCTGGGAGGAAAGATGACATTAATGACTGCACTGCGGTTTTGAGCTGTGCGTTCGAGAATCGAAGCTCAGTGACTTTTCTTGCTTTTCCCTCTGCTGTGACATTACATGGTTTATTCGCTCGTTCATCGATACGCCTTGTTGTTTGTCGTGCTTATGCTACCAGTTTGATGCCCATCTGGCTGTGACCTTGCTCTGGATTTGCTCTGGAATCGGTTCCTCCTTGTACACACTACTATTGCGCGTACTGCTATATTCGACGCACGATAACGCATGCTTATATCGATCTTTTGGCGACGTCGTCAGGGCGTATGAAAAACCGTTGGATGAAGGCTTGATCAGACAGGCTCTAACCAGAGGGTCGGCACATTATCGACTCGCGTGCCACCCCACCTTCCAAATCGTTGTATTCATTCCGTCCATCTGTGAGCGCAGCCCATCATGAATAACAAGCCATCGCTACCGCCACCTCCGAGATCGCACGTCGCGGTGAACGCACGACAAATCCCTTGTCCCTTTGCAAAGTGGCTTATACCGCTCCATGACCGCGCCGTGAAAAGACGCTCCTTGGCGGCGTGGCCGTCGTCGTCACAGGGTTCGCCGCCTGGTGGTACGCCCTCGTGCGCCAGCAAGCTCGCAGGGACGAGCGTGGCATCTTGCCGCCCTATACGTGATTTCCTCCTGCCATCACCGCCGCGTGTCTTATTTTTCGCTATCCGTTTTCCACAGGGGAACGCCGCATCCTGCAAAGCCCAGTCGTACGCAGGAAATCCGGATAAGCCGTCGACATCGCCCGACAGTCGTGAGACGACTACCTCCTCTCGCGCAGCGGGTCCGGCAGCACACCAAGGATCAAAGGACGACGGAGGCGCAGGGTCATTACGAGCTCGTGCAGATGACGCCGTCCCCGGCGCCCCTCAGACCAAGCTCGGTGAGACAGCGGTGAATTCAGGACCGGGTCCTGAGCCGACCGATGCCAAGGCGCCTCCACGGCCACGACGAACATCGTATTTGTAGCCATACCTGAAGTGACGTCATCACGCCCAGCACATGGGCCCCTATAAAATCAAATAAAAAACAAGAACGCGCAATGTCGGCCCTCAACGACGCTCCTCAAAGAAACAAACCAACGAGAGCGACACTCTCTGACATGCGCCCCTCTCACATCTTGGGCCAGTCTTCCAGCGGTGGCAGCGGCAATTCGTTCTCCTCTCGATACTGGCACAACCAGTCTGGGAGGAACAAGTTCGTGAGCATGCACCCTTCTCTTTCGACAGACCCCTTGCGCGTGCGCCCCCTGACAACTTTCTTTTTCTGCGACAGATCATGGCGACCACTGCGATCATCGCCACGACGACGCTCGCTTATTATTGGGGATATCAGGACGTGGACAGGAGACACAGTCTCGAACGTGGGTCCTTGACTTCCTGCCAACACCCCTCTCCTTGTTCCATTGGCACGTCGGTCTGACTCTGGAAGGGGGATTGGATATCGTGGAAAAACATACTGAATGTGTCGTCCAGGACCAGTCGCCAGTGGGAACTCGGGAGAGAAACGACGTTGAGAGGTGGCTCTTTTATCAAAGGGGTCGGACGTGCTCGTAGTATCCACGGGGGGGCTGAACGGCAGAACGAATGGGAGTGAATGACCAGGTCGAGGACGCTTGAAACGGCGAAAATAAGAAAAACAATTATGCTGCTGTATTCAATACTTTTCACCATCACAACTGTGACGCAACCTTTTTTTCGGAGATGGAACGCTTTGCAAGCCTCACAGCATCTCAGGTACTGGGTAGTCCCTGCCCATGCCTTGTCTTGGACTGATCGATCAGATACCTGAGCATCGACGTGTTCTCGTCGCATCTTGTTCCCCAGCCGCATGAGCCTGCGTAAGCACCGGAAACCAAAACAGACACGCTCACAGATTCGATATCGTCTCCTGCACGTCCCCCAGCGCCTTCTGCGCTGCCCTCAGCACTGGCGCCATCTCCACGTTCCTGTCGCGCAAATGCCTCCCATGTGCCATCAACACCGCCTGAATCCATATTAGATCGAACTCGACGTGTGGCCCACGTTCGAGATGCTCTGCGACAAACTGCAGCAACGCCGGGACGTATAGAGCCGGGATCTGGCGTGCCACCAGCCTCACCTCGCTCCGCGGCACGCTCTCGTACACGCGCTGCACGATCGGCTTCTCGTTCAACCGGAACGCGAGCACGAGCGCCTTGAGATACGCACGCTCCTCGGACAACACCTTGAGCACGCTCTGCGGCGTCAGATCGAGCGTGAGATCAAACGGATCGAACGCGACGCCCTCGTCCAGCGCATACACGAGTAGGCCTTCCGTGCTCGCCGCCGCCCACGCCCGCCCCGTGGGTGAGAACCGGACACACTTAGTCCGTGCCTCCTGTCGGTACTTGCGCGCCGACATGTCCCCCGCGCCGCGGGCAGCCCCGGGCAGCGTCGTGTCCAGCCGGTCTTCCAGGTCGCTTGCCTCCCCGCGGTTGTCGATCAGGTCCGTGTTGATCCCCGCGCTGTTCACCTTGCGGCTGTCCAGAAACTCCTCCGTCCCATCCAACGACAGGTTCTCCGAGATCTGGAACCGCTTCACCAGCACGGCCTCGCGCACGTCGTACAGCACGACGTACTTGCTGTTCCCTCCCGCGAGAACACACGACCCGTCGGCGGTGTACGCCATGCTCGTGAACGCCTTGGTCGACGTGCTGTTCGCGGCCGAGACCTTGTCGTCTGCTTTCCGCCCGCCAGAGATGTCCTTGCGACCGTCGATGAGATTAGTCTGCTTCCCCGAACGCACGTCGAAGAACGTGATCTGTCCGTTGAGCGTCGACGCGGCGATCTCGACCCCGTCCGGACGAAACACGACAGACAGTACATCCGAGGACAGCGCGAGACTCTCTACGGCCCGAGACCGGCCAAACACGCCCCATATCCGTACCGTCTTATCCCAGGAGCCGCTCGCGAGCTGATTCGCACCGGACGGACAAAACGCGAGCGACGATATCGGCGCCTCGTGGCCCGAGAGCACGTCCAAGAGCTTGCCTGTCTGCACGGACCACATGAATATCTCGAACGAGTCCGTCGAACCCGCCGCAACGACCTCTCCAGACGGGTCCACTGCCAGCGCAGAGAACTGGACCGGCGATGGCGACGTGAACGTGCGGAAGTTGCGGTATCGAACGAGGTCGTACGCGCGCACAGTGCCATCCAACGAGGCAGAAAAGAGAACCGAGCCTTGCTTGGCAAACGCCACGTCCATCACGGGGGCGGTGTGCTCCGAAAAGGTTACGAAACAAAACCCGGAGTGAACGGACCACACTTTGAGTTTGCCGTCGTCGCCCCCGGTGGCGATCGTCTGCCCGTCGGGCGCGTACGTCAACGTGTTCATGTCGAAATAGTGCCCTTGCTGCTTGAGGACGTACGATTCCGACTGCCATTCCCACACGAGAAGCTGTCCGAGCTTGCGTGCCCCGAACGCGAGCCATTCGCCCGAAGCCGAGATTGCCACCGAAGAGATCTTTTCTTGTGAGATGCTGAGCGTGTGCACGTTTGTGAACTGGGGCATTTCCCAGAGCCCAAAGATGCCAGTGGAGAAACCAACGACGAGCAGGTTGGACGGCGGGTGGAAGGTCGCGCAAACGACCTTGGTGTTGGGGAGGTTGAAATAATGTCGCTCGTGAATGCCCCATCGAGTCATGGCGATCTCGGAAGTACCAGACGGTGCTGGTGCCACCGGTGGCACAGACTCTCCCTCGTCGTCCGTTTCCATGTCTTGATCCGACTTGGCTTTCCAAGTGAATACCGCGCCATCGCGGCTGACTGTGTATATCTTCAAATAGGCTCCAGGATTAACGAGAAAAGAAATGGCACGGAGAAGACCGATCACTCACGGCGTTTGACTTGGGAGAAAGGTAGGCTCCGATCACTGCGTCACGGTGGCCCGCAAACGTTTTCGGTCGGAAGCCCTCGACCGGATTCAAAGTGAACAGCCTCGCGGTCATGTCCCGGGACGTCGTGATAAAACATCTACAGCATCCAAAGTGGGTCCAGGCGAAGAGAAAAAGAAGAGAGACGCACGTTGAATCGGGGGCCCACTGAATGCTTAGCACGTCATCGTGATGGCCCGTGTACGTCCGGTGCAACACAAACGGCGCAAACTCGCGCACGAGGTGATTCGGGGTGCGCCAAACCTGCACGTGCGCGTCGTGCGTCACGGAGATGTACCTGCAGATGGCGAGGACACGGACATGATCGCATACATGGCGAAAGGTGGATGGAAAAAGGAGAGACGCCCGCGCAAAAAGACATGATGAGTATGGATGATCAGGACGAGCGGCGAGAGCAGACGTACTTGCCGTCCGGCGAGAACTGCACGGTCTTGACCGGTTTTTTGAAGTGAATGTGGTGGAGCACGACGCCGCGCCGAAAGTGGACGAGGACGGCGCGCCCGTCATCGTCGACGGACAGCAGCAGACGCGCATCCGGGGCGAGCGCGATGGCCGCGATGTTCTTTCTGTTTTCGAACGGAAGCGTTCTGGACTTGTTGCTACGGGCAGGACGGTCACAAAAGAGAGAGGACGACGTGGAGCGTTGACACACTTGACGAGGTCAAAGACGGCCACGCGGTTCCCGACGGGGCTCAAGAGGCTGTTGCCGTCCGGTGTGAAGAGAACGTTTCCCTGTCTGTAGACCGTGCCACATATGTTTGAAAACTGGCAGAAGAACGTCAGACGGAAAGCCTTGTCCCGCCGCTCTGCACACCTGATAGTTGGCCTTCATGGCATGTGCACAGCCACTCAATTTGACGCTACGGTAACACGAACACAATACACGTCCCGTCCTCGCCCACGGCCTGCCCCCTCTCAGACGTCGGGCATCCTCAGAATGGCCTTCAGCTTGAGCGTGAGCTCGTCCTCGGTCCACTTCTCGACCATCAGCGGATTCCAAACCTGTCCCCCGGACAGAAAGCAGACACCTCGTTGAGCGCGTCTGGCCACGGACAAGACGCGAAAAGGACCGCTCACCCCGTCGCAACTCGCCTTCCCGACGACGGCCGTCGGTGTCCGCGCTCCCTCGCTCTCGTCCCTCGGCATCCCGCAAGACTTCCGGAACGACCGTCCGAACCCCACACTCCGCTCCGCCGGCACCTTGCGCGAACCCAGCTGGCCCATCTCCGGCTCCGACTCCGACTCGGCCGAGCTCCCGTACGACAACGCCGGCACGACACTCACCCCACTCGAGTCGGCACTCACAAGCGATGCCTTTCCTACGCCCGCGCCGACCCTCGCCCTCGGCGCCCCCAACAACGCCTCACACGCCGCACATGCCCTGGGCGCCGACCCGGGCGGAGGCGGCCACATATACACCCGCCCCATCCGCCCCGCCTTGGTCTCCGCCCACTCTCGCACCTTGGCCTCGACCTCGCCCCGCTCTGTCACCGCCACGCCCTTCCACGGCTTGTCCCCACCCCCGGATTGCTCCGTGCGCAGACCAATCTGCTGCTCTGGACCCGGTTCTCCCGCGTCGCAGACCGCCGTCTTGGGACGCACGATCGTCCCGTCTGCCGCAAACGTAAACACGAACGGACCAGACTTCCACACTGGGTTGAAAAACGGATCGAGATGGAAACCCCTGCTCGGCACGGACTGAACCAACGCACCGTCGTCAGTGACCGAGGAAGAAACACACGATCTGAGAGCGGACGCCACGACGTACCTCGACGGGTGTTGCAACCCGTGCCACGCCCGGACGCACACCAGGGTCCAGCCCCTCACCCAAGCGGCGCCCGTGGTCAGATGTGCCGAGGCACCGACCGTGGGTATTTTGAGTGTACGGTGGCATGAGCGCGCTCACAAGCGAGTCGATGATGCGAATGAAAAGCAAGGATAGAGTGGCGTGGACGACTTCCACAGAGACACTGGCCGTCAAGACGATGAAGATGCGCCAACGACCCACCACCTTTATACCGGTCACGTCAAAGGCGTGGCACTCCCCTTTGCAGACGCCTTTGTGCGCTCGGGAATCAGAGTGTGGACGTGCACGCGCCCACTGTCGGTCGCCCAGCCGAGAGCGTCATTGTCCTCGACATCACATAAGCCACCGTCGCGGGAGAGCCTGAATGGGATCACGTCACGCCATCAAAGCGCACGCGCGCCGGGGCCGACCAGGGGCGGCCTATGAACGGTAACAGGCCAAAGGACGAGAGAACGAGCGTGCCGCGCACTCGACATGCGATAGGTCCCTACGGACGGGCTGCGCGATGCGCACGCGCACCAAGGACAACCGTTCGTCGGTGAACGACGATGACAGCCAACACAAGTTTATGGCACATATCATACGGGAGCTCTCGGACGGAAGGTCGCGGCAGCCCGTCCACAGACAACCGCACAAGGCCGGTGCACAACGTTCCCTCCCATCGCCATCGTGATCAGACGTCCCCCGATAACGACACCTTTTGGCAGGCTCCCGATCGCAACGCCTCGTGCACCTCGTACCGCCAGCACGGAACATGGCCATCCGCGCAGGGGAAGGGGGATAAGGGGAAGGATCCCACGAGCTCGACGACGACCATAGACCGAGCGCAACGGGTGATAGGGGACGACAGCACGGCCCGAGGCCGCGACGACGGGCGTCCCATGCCACCACGGACACCTGGATTGGATAGCGATCACCTAGGACTCTAGCGTGGAACGCGGCGATCACGCACCCATCGAGGTCGCCATGGTCTGACAGCCAAAAAGTCAAAGAAACAGCACCCCTTGCAGCGCCTCCTTATCGATGTTTGACTTGGACGAAAGGGGGAGTAAACGTGCCGATGATCGATGACAATCCGCTGCCGGCGCCGCCAAGGTCACCAGGGGCACAGAAGCAGAGAAACCTACCAAGGGCCGACCCACGTGTCGTGGCGACCCTCGGACGGCACGAGACGGCGAGATGCATGGTGATTGCAAACATGATCGTATGAAATGGCATATGGACGGACATGCGGGGGGGGGGATGGTGGAGCCTTGGTTTCACGGGCGCGATCGATCCGTGTGCTCCTGAGGGGACGCTGAGCACCGAGTCGGCGATCAGCACGCATGAAAGCAAGGGAAGCAGTCAGGACTGGGACCACACGGGCATCGCGGAACGAACCATGTTGATCGCGACGGGATTCATCCCGTAGCTGGTCCTCTTCCTCGTGACGCCGTCGTCGTCGATTGGCCAACACTTGCTTGACGTACAGAAAGCTCGCACCGCCAGTGAGGACCAGACCACCTATGCGCACAAACTTTCGAGCACGACTTGAGCATGATGGGACAAGAAATGCCCGCCGTTTCGACCGGCATCACGGGGACACGTACCACCTCTCGATGCATCTTTTTCGCTCCCGTTGGACGTCGCTTCGAGCCTGAGAACGCACTGGTACGCGGCTGCCGAGGTGGATAGAACTCTCGGGTGACGATGAGACTGATTGCGTCGCAGAAAAAAACGAAGTGAACGAGGCTGGGAACTGGACGGGATTACGGCGTACAGTGAGGAGGGACGAGGTTTTTCTTTTTCCCGACCAACGGAGCGTGCGCACTCGTGTTGGGGTTCGTTCTCACGGCTGACCTCACTGGCCAGTGCGCTCATCCAGCGTGTCTCGATCGCCGGCAGTCATCCGTGTAGGTAACGCCTCTGACCATTCTCGTCTCCGTGTCGATACACGCAGGCCGATTCCATATAGCGAACCTTCTGACCGTCTCACAGACCCTGCGGGTCTTCTGGACGTGGGTATGTGGCGGCTTTTTCCCGTCTCACAGATCCCTCGGCGCACCGATCACGAGAGCCCCTGGTGGCAGAGACGCTGTATCCCCAAATCATTGTGGCGTCCTCGACTCCAGCTCATATCGAGCTTGATGCGTTTTTTTTATCGTCCCCGCCCAAACGCCCTGCAGGACGTCGGAGGCAGTAGAAGCCATCATTTGCACGTCTGGACAACCAACGTCTGCGCAGAATCGAGATGGCGGTAAACCATTTCACATTCGACGGTTTGGGGTCATTGCATTGCAGGGCTCACATGATGTTGACCCCGAAAGAGGGCACTTTGTCCACCCCTTATCAGGCTCCTCCCCAACATGCATTCACTATCTCGCCTCGTGTTCGGGTCGACCTCCAAACCTACCTGAGCAGCCAGGCCATGTTTTCAGACCGATTCCAAATAGACCATCGGCTCCCGTGCCGGGAATATACATATGATGCCATCACTGGACGCTTCGATGAGTTCGTTCTTCCAGCCAAGCTGCGCTACCCACAGGAGACGCACTTCTTCCCGCCAACGTTCCCTCGGCGAGCAGAGGTTCACGTCTGGGGTAAGTGGGTCTGCGATCAGATCCCGGTCGCGTGCCTATCTTGGCACTGTTACTCACGGGATCACATAAACACCCCCCCGAGGAAGCTGGAACGGTACAAGGTTCGGTTTCCGCTACGCCCAGTTTGTCGACGCGCTCCTCACGAACCGGGGTGCCTTTTTTGGGCGCCTGCGGGTGCTTCTCGTGAAGTAACATCGCCCGATCGCTGGCTCGACCGGCCACTCAATGCAACCGAGCAGGTTGCATGGATGTTTGGCTGCGATCCACCCCACCAGCAGGGTTCCAACGGTCGTACATTGCATTTTCGTTGGGACGAGCATCGTATCGTGCCGGCGTGTTCCCATGGCGGTCCAGGAATTCTGGAAGCTAACCCGACCCACTGGCGCGCCCGCGCGATGAATCCAAGACGCTTCCGATATAGGGACATGTTGACGGTTGACCATGGTGTCGGACATGTGTGGTATTGTGAGGCAAAGTCGCCACCGTGCCACCCTGATGGTGTATTGTTCGGTTCGAAACACTTGGGCTGGCAGGCTGGGCAAATGCGGTTTGATTGCGAGGAACGACGCCGGGTCGGTCTTCTGGTTTGGACAGAATGGGGATTTTGTGAGCTTGCCGACGTGGGCTGGCATTCAATCGGCAGTCGTGGTTCCGCAGCCGTCATGGGCCATGTCCACGGTGTGCTCGGGGAGATCGAGCGTCCTGGAGACGGGCGCCCAAGGCAACGGGGGACGACCCACCGACGGTGGTGTGGAGACGAGCTGGACGTCTGGCGATGCAGGCTGTTCGCGGTGCCGATTCATTTGATGCACGTTCCCTCGTCCCTCTGGATATCTCCGCAGGCGGGGGGTGGTGGTTACGCGACGGGCGGTATGGATGGGCGTGGGTGGCACGCATATCCTCGGGCGGGCGTCGCGACGGGTCTAGACCGAGCTTACGTGAGCACTGCGGGCAGGCGAGCGCGTCGTCTCCTGGAAACCCCGGCGCGGGCGGGCGCAAGCCCGGCCTGAGCTCGTCTCCGTCTGGCTTCTGTGGCGAGATCGATGGCGCGTTTGCCCGGAAACGGCAGGCCGGAGATCGCTTAGGTAAGCTGGGTCGGAGGGGCTGTGTCGTCTGATGTCACCGCCATCTCCCATTCTTCTCCAGTTCGGCATCTCTAGCCGTGGCGAGTATAAATACTGCCCCTCCCCCGTCCCCCAGGTCTGCCTCCGCCCACCCTCATGCAGATGTCAGCGACCATCCCTGCCCCGGTCATCAAAAACGCGACCACCATCTGGGACATCAACGTTAACTGGCCCCTGTCCTCCCAGTGCGGCACCTGGGACGCCAAGGGCCGGGGTGTCGACGTCTGGGAGTGCATCCAAGCCCGTACGTCTCCTGCCCGCGCCCAGATCCCCGCTCACCAGACCCGACAGACTGTTCCACCCCGTCCACCGCGGTATGTCCCGTGCCACCTTGCTGCTCGTTGGCTCACCCGCCCTTGCCTATCAGCCCCCGAACCCCTCGTACTGGCGCTACCTCGGCCGTCGGTAGTGCCACCGTGCTCGTCTCTCGGTCTCGTGGTGCTGCCGATCGCAGCCACTGACGTGTACCACCCAACCATTTCCGATCGCGCGTCGGCGCCCACATGACCGCTCCCACCTCACCCGGGCCGTCCCCCTTGCCGCTGTCACGATGGACATACGTGTCACCGTGCACGTCCCGGGGGTTGGTGTGAAAAGTGGTTACATCATCACCGTGCTTAATGCCATCACGTCGTTTTTTTTTTCTGGCTGGTCCATGTTTCACTGATTATTATTCCCCTTGTGCCACATGCATTGCCTCGACACCCGCATCCACTTTTATACCTGATCTCTTGTGCAATCTCTGCATTCCTAATAGATGCTCGTCCCTTTTTCATACTGTACGCTTTCCACTGTATTCAATAGCTGCGGATCCCACGTACAATATTCATTCGGGCTATTCGTGCACACTAGCAAACGACTTGGCTGCCGTCTTGACGATGTAAGTCGCCTTTTCTTTGTTGCGCTCGTTCGGTCGGAGCTAGCCCGATCGTTGGATCGTCCCCAGCAGCGCACCGGGCCGCACCACTCGACAATTGTCTTGTTCGCACGGAGATTGTGCGCTCCCGCATCACGCGGCCATGGGTGGTTCGGTCGACCTGAAACACGTCGTAGCCACGCACGGTCCGTGCCATGTCCTTGATCGTTCAAGCAACCTTTTGTGACTACATGTGTCGAACATTTGCCGAGTTGGGCGCAAAGGCTGTGATTATCGATGAGATGGACGGATAGACGCAGCCATGGCGTCGCCTCGCGACGTCGTATCAACAGACTGTCGTCTCCAATTCCGAGGTGTTCAGGCCTGGGAACCGTACCAAAAGTGGTCGTCACGTCCCGGAGAAACACATCATGTGGTGGTGATAGCGACACAGGGCCGGGGCGCACGACATGCTGTACGACGCCAGGGCGGCGGCAAGTCTAATAGGATATGGAACGTAACTATGTGTTTTTATGGTTTCGGGTGAGAGGCCCCTCCTCGGGATGCACGGAGACGTCGATCTCGTGTCTGAATACGCAAAAGAGCCCTCTAGCGTGTCAAGGGGAACAAAGCCGGCGACACTTTGCATGGCGGGGGAGAGACCCCGGAGGGATCGGTCACGCGTCACGCATCACATCTGATCCATGTCCCCTAAAAGGAACAGCGTCGCCGACGAACACAATATAAGCCGGAATCGGAACGCGGAGCCCGGTGGGCTCGGCGCTGATCTGGATCCCGACCGGCCGAGTGACTACGGGCGGCGCGGCGCCTTCGCCCACGTGCGTCCCGCCCCAGGACCGCGGAGTGGAATGTGGTACGCGGGCGAGCGGCCGAACTTTTCACGCGACGGTCCTGCCAATGTCAAGAAAAAAGAACGGAAAATGTCAGTGGGAATGTCGTAACAGACAACCGAGCCCGCCAATGCTACCATTGAATGAAAAACAAAAAACGCACGGGTCTCGCCGAGAGCGCCTCGGAGTACAGCTGAAGCGACTCTAGGGAAAACTGCCGTCCACTTTGATGACCGGGCGAGCGTCTTCCGTTGGCGGGCAGACCCGTCATTGGATGGGGTTTGCCAAGCCCGCAGTGCGCGAACCGATACTTGCGACTGCCTGGTAGAACATCAACGTCGTGTCTTTTTCGCGACGTGTGTGCTTGCGAGCTCGCGCGTCGTTTACGTTCCAGGCCCCACCCCCGGATCATTGCCCGCACAAGTTTGAAACTCGAACGAACAGTCCGGACGGGCCTAGCCCCCTCAGGGAGTTCATTGGTGCGCCCATACGCCGTGGTACCCGCTCTCACATGTCTTTTTGGAGAAAAATCGGCCCTGGGGTTCCCCCCGAATTTGTAGTAGACTCTAGCCGACTCCGGGTCGTCCCGAAAACGCCTCGCTCGCGTACGCACTGGGTCTCAGAGGAGAATCTCGAACGTTCGCTTGGCCCAAGGCTGTATCGCCCTGGCAGGTCGTTGCAACAGAATTCGAACGATTTGAAAAAGAACAAGGGTCGGTAGACGACTGCCCGAGGCGCTGTCTGCCACTCGGGGTTGGTCGCGCCCTCGCGTGTTCTGTTGTTCATGCTGATCGCGTCGGTCGACGTGCCACCGTTGGTCCGTTCGCGTCCCCTTTCAGATCCGCTACGAGGATATCACAGCGACCTCTGTGATCTGTCCTGATAACCGTTGATCCGACCGCAGCGCTGCACACTATTCCACGGCACCATGCAGGGGCACGGCGCGCTCAGGTCCGTCACGTATAAAAAAATATGTGCCCCATTTGGGCCAAGGGTTCCGTCGCGTTCTTCATTTGTCGCCTGCCCTCCATTCTTATGGTATGTCCTGATCATGATCCATGTCGTCATCATGATCACATCGTGACGTCTTTTTCGGAACGGCGTTGGGTCACGATGCATACCGTACGCGTAACGGCGGGTGCGTGTTTGCAGCCAACGTTTCGTGTGTTTCACTCACGTCTGCCACGCCAAGAGGTGCTTCGAGTCGGATCGTCCAGCGCGTGGACGTGCGGAAGTGCATCTATTTTTTTGCATGTCGTGGAAGAGGCTGTGCAAACGCGACGCAGTTCCTTTGGCGATAGCGTGCTGCGCGTCGCATGACGGGGCCCCCCCTTCCACTCCACACTTATGTCGCCCCGGCCGAACGGGACGATAGCAATGGTTGAGCTGATATTTTCTTTTTTTTTCTTCTCGATCGCCGAGGGTGATTTCCGGTGTTTTTTTTTTTATACTTATAAATGCACGTCGTATTCGCCCCTTCCCCCCAGACCTCTGAGCGGAAAGGTTGGACGAGACTCGCGGGCTGCACACGCAGTCCAAAGGTTAATCAGCAACATAATGGAGAAAGAGGACCAAAGGGACCGACCCGAACAACGCCCGCAGTCACTCTCTTTTGGTTCCACGACTGTCCCACACTGCGGAGCAAGCAGGGACGGCAAGCTGCCTCGGGCAGACCTCAGGACATGACGGCGAATGACATAAACTGCGTACCGTACCACACGCGACCTGTACTTGGACACCAGCCACTGTCTAGGGGGATCCCGCTGCAGCACCAAGCTAGACCCAATCGGGTCAACACACCGACAAGACCCCCTCGCTGGCTTCGTCCTGGGTTTACAGTACCGTCTGGTTTCACCGAGGCACGCGACGCGCCGCCGTCGGCTTGTACGTGGCGTCACCACCTGGGGGACCTACAGTCATCGCGGTTGATCTTGTGAGCTCTCCTGTTCTTTTGGCCGCCACAAGCTCAAGGACGCGCTCAAGGGCGCTCTGAAAAAGAGGCGCCGTTGGAGCTGCATCGATGTCCGCATATCACGCAGGGCGGACGTCCACAAGGCGCGCTAAAGTTTCGACGGTCATCTCGACGGATCAGGGTGTTGATTCTCTCTTCGTTTTCTCTGCCCACAAGATTGTGTCAGATTGCGTCCGGAGATGGAACGCCGAAAAGGAGGACGAAATTGTCTACAACACTTGCCCCGACACGTCTCTTATCGCGACTTCCAAGTATGAGCCTCCAGACTGTTCGTTCAGGAAGACAAGTATACACATGTTACATATACATAAGGTATCATTACAGGGCGCACTAGCCACAATAGAAGCGAGATTACAGGGTATTAATATCCTACACAAACGAACAAGACGAGCTAACCGGAACAATCATGTTAGCGGGCCAAGATCACGATGTTGAACGAGAAAAAACCCCCGGGAGGAATGCGGAGATAAGGATACAGTGACGACACCGGAAAGAAGCAGAATCCGGCGGCGACCAAGGCGTAATGAAACACTTGATCACTTGCCGCCCGCCACAAATCGGTGCGCATGGAGGGTGCCGTATATCAGATATCGGGTATATTCCACCCTCCCCGGCCCGGCCATGTCCCAAGATCCGAACGCGCACGTCTGATCGGCTACCTCTCCGCCAAAGTCGCCAACGGATCCGGCGGGGTCGTATAGACGGCCAGACCGGGCATCGCCGCGACGTAGTCTTCAAAGTGGGCCTCCGCGTCCTTGTGCGACCGCACGGTCAGCCGCTGCAGCGCACATCGCGACCGCCGGACCATGTCCACAAACGGCGCGTGCGGCCACGCGTCCCGCTCGCGGCAGCAAAAGCACACGTCGAGCTCCTCGAGCGCGGGCAGCGTGAGTGCGTCAAAGAGTGCGTCAAGCCCCGCGCGGATCACCTTGATCTCGATGCGCCGCAGGGTAGGGTGGCAGACCGACCCGAGCGCAATTGCGTCTGCGGAGAGACACGAGACGACGAGCGTGCGGAGGCGGGGGCACCGCGCGAGGAGCTGGACAAGGAGCGTGCTGCTGAACGAGGAAAAGTGCATGGTCAGTTCGACGAGGTGGCCCCAGGGCAGCCTGATTCCGTCGAGGGACCGCAAATCATAGTTGAGGCACAGCAGGGATGCTGAGCGGAGGCGTCCGGCAGTTCCGGGGAGGTGGACGGAGGGGCTGTCCCGGTGGGTGGTGACGCGGAGGTGTGTGAGGGGCAGATCGATCTCGGACCCTGTCTCGGGGATAAGCAGGGTGGGCAAGCAGGGTCCGTGCCACCAGAGATTGCCGCAGCGGGTGATGAGGGGCCGGAGCCAGCGTGCGACGGGCAAGACCAGCGTCGGGTCGTCAGTAATCATGTTGAGATCATTGAAGACGCGAATGGACAAGGGCACGCTCCTGGCTCTGGCCAACCAGGTCTTACATCCGTGACGATAGTGGTCGTCACAGACAATCCGCTCCAGATGGACAGAGAGAGAAGACCAGAGACACGGGGTAGATATTGCCACGGCACGCCAGTGACGGCACACCCGGGTGAGCACCATAGGAGGCTCGACGTCCCTCGGGACAAGGTACGACGCGCGGGGCAGGCAGTGGTGAAACACCTCGCCCAACACCTCTGGAGGGATGCAACGGGCGGGCGAAACGAGGGCCTGGTGGGCGAGCAACGACTGGCGGACGTGGGCACTGTCCCTCTCGAGCCTCGCTCGGACGGCAGCGAGCTTCTGGATGGCGCTGTCTACGAGGGCGATCTGGGACGCAAGCACGGCCAGCTGAGCCTTTCTCTCGGTGACGACGGCATGGATGAAGAGCGTGTCGGGGACGATGTCGAGGGTGCTGGGCCTGGAGAAGGGCGTTTCGAGGTCGCTGGGTTGCTGTCGAGACGTCAGGTCGGTCGCGGACGGGAGAGGAGGAGACGGACGAAACGGGACGGCTGCGAGACGTCAGACACGATTGCGCCATCGCTGGCAAACAAGGCACACCTTTGCGAGACACGCGTCCAGCTGGTCGTGGATTCCGTGCAGGACGTCCATCATGCCCGCGTTTGTCCTCCAAGGGCGGGGGTGACTTGAGCTGCACTGTCCCCGCCAGGTCTCGTAATGACGCTAGGTCTCCCTGGCTCTCAACTGTCTCACACCTGTCTACCGCTCAGGCTGGCTCGGCAGACCAGCTAACCGAGATAAGACAACAGCGTCCCCTACGGTGCTTGCGGGCGGAACTAACCGTCTACATCCATGCCCCTCGACCGCACCCAGACGGGGAGGCACCGTTGAATGGAAACCGAATACTGCTACGTCAAGATCGGCACCCCGTCGTTTTCGTTGCTCGTCCCTAGCGCCAGTCACGCCCCCAATACCGCACGACAACTCGTCTGGACGACGCCGTCCATTGAAAACCCCGTGCGCCCGGAGCTGTGGTTTCTAACATCTAGGCCCACAAGACACTCCTGCGACAGCATCAGGGATCTCGGGACAGAGAGCGGAGGCGCGGAGGATGCCGAGGTCAGAGAACTGGTAGCGGTGCAAGGCAGCAAGGGCTGGTCAAGACCCACAGACAGTGAGCGGGCCGCTTGGCTGACGCGTTGATACATGTCTCAGCCCCAAGCTTGCTTACTGGTTCTTGGGCCACTCTCCGATGCGTATATCACTCTCGGTCGGGATAAGGCAGGGTATCGCACGCGGGTCAACTGATATCACGGACCACGAAGCCCCCGAAAAACAAGCACCGACTCGTGTTGCTGAGCCACACTGCTCGTCGCATTCAACCGCTAGTGAGGCTATGCACAATTTAGGTTCAAGGCTTCGGCCACAGCGTTCATGAGCTCTCGCAGCCGAACATCATTCGCAGGGAGGGTTGGCGCTCGCACCCACACCGCTGTACGAGTCAAAGGGACACAGCGACGCCCCAAGCTCGGCCCGGTGCATGTTCAACCGATCATGGCCTCTGCGTCTCCATGGGCGCTCCAGAGGCTCCGCTACCACATGGACTCGTCACAGCTTTTTTCCGACCAAAAGAATGGTAATACACGTGTCTGACACGTCGCGTTTTCATTGACTGGCGAACGTATCGGAATGGGCTCAAGCTGTAGCGCTCCACTTGGGACACCGATGCCTAGCGAATGGGCGATTACTCGATCACTTACTCCAGGTAGGACACCGAGTGTGCACGGCCAAGAATTGCCAACCAGTCGGCTGATGAAGCCCCAGGACGATCTACTTTCTCTTACTGGCTCACGGAGGCTTTTGGTCTGGTAAGCTACACCATCCCTGATATAGAAAACGGGGGCAACTCCTGCTTTTTCGCATTCTAGAATTGGCATAGCCTTCAGTGCGATAACTGTCGGCCGAGATTACAGCATGCCTAAATGAGTTTTCTGGTCTGCATCCTGGCACACGCCTCCCCAGCACGTGAAGAAGACGAGACGAAGTTCTCTCCGTGCACCGCTTTTCTGGTCCTGCGCACGTGGCCAATCCTCGATCGTTCTCACCTCTCGGGTTCACGTCGAAAACCTGCGCCCGACCCTGTCGAGGAACGCCAAGTCCGAGCAGGAGAATTGGTCATCGCAATATAAACGACCTTCAGAACAACGAGAACGAATGATGTCCACAGCCATGAGCATGAGCAAGTCCTTGGCGAAAAAAAAAAACTTCAGATCAGAGAAATCGATGCTCACATCTGATTCGCATATTTAAACTCTTTGCATGTCCGATGAACGACCAGAATCTCATTGGCTTCTGGGGCCCACAAAGCATCTCGAATGGACTACTCACCGCACTCCCCACCTTCTTCGCCCAATTCGCCCCCATTTTATCCCATGTCGAAAGCCACACGACAGAGGCAGTACCGTGCAGACGAGAGGGAGTGCTTCCACGTACTCCACGGCCTCATCAACAAGCTTACCGGCGAAGTGCCGCAGACGCGGCATGAGATCCTCCGAAAAGGTGTGTTATCGAGATGCTGTTCCGAATGTGGGGTTGCTGACGAATGTACTTCGCCCCCAAAAGTCATCGATTTGCTCTTGTCTACTCCGGAGCTATGGGAAGCGAGGCACACCAGGGTTGTTCCGTCGGTCCCGCTCGAAACGCTTATCGACTCTAATGATATGGCGTTGACCCACACGAGCAAGTTGGCCTCGTGGCGCATGATCGATATCTGCACTCATCGTTTTTATTCAGGTCTTTCTGCCCAACCATTTTCCTTGTCTCAGAGCTGGGAGTCTACTATCGATCCACCAGCGGAGGTGGCAGGTTACCACTCTCCCCAGTCCAGCAACCAACAGTACCTCATGTCCACTGCCGACATTGCTCTAAACCAGGTCGGCTCCCAAGGGTACAACGGGAGTTGGCCCGGCTTTTACAACTGAGCTGTCTTTACTGAAGCACCCTACCAAATTATTCAATGTAACCCTAGCATCCTTTCATTTGCCCTGTAGCCCTATGATTGCTGGTATGCTATTTATGACTACCACACGATAGACCGTAGAGTGCCCAGCCCAGCGCCGGGTGATATCTGTGGTTGATGTTCGCTGGTCCAGGCGAGTTGGCGTGGCATCCATAGTGTACGATGAGCCCTATCGATCGGGTGTTGCCAGTTTTGCTTGCTCCGGTCGTGATGCCATCCAACGCCGCGTACGAGCGGCTCCCATTGCACTCGGTCTCGGATTCAGCCCGCTCTCGCTCTCGTTCTCGCTCGCCACGTCTCCGCTCGTCCCGCAAGTCCAGTTTTTCTACCTTGTTGGTGCGCCCACGGACGTGTTTCACCGCGCTCAAAGTCATCGTCCCACTCCTCGCGGTCGCCATCCTCACCGGCTTGTTTCTCTATGAGCCCCACATCGAACTTGCGTTCTACTCCCGCGAGTGGATACAAAACGAAATCACGCCCGTAGAGTCCCTCCTGGGTTGCTTCAACCCCGACCGCGTGAGCTCGCACTACAACGTCTCCAAGCACCTTTACGGCCCCAAGCGCACCGAGGTGCACGCCGGGGTGCCCATGCGGTTCGACATGGACTGCTACGACTTTGCGGCGACGATCCCATCCCCACCCCGCATGCCATCACCCGCCCCCAACGACGAGGAGCGCGTACACTACCACACCTACTGGCGCGTCGACCTCGCGCCGTTTGGCCAACGGCAGGAATACATGCTCAAGTCCTTTTTCGCGACCCAAGACGTCGACCGCGCCCGCCTGATTGTGTGGTCAAACGGCGCGGACCTACGCGCGAACCCGATCCTCCGCACGTACCTCGCTCGCTTCCCGCGCGCCTTCGACGTGCGTATGGCCGACATCGAGGCGCTCGCGCGCGGCACGCCGCTCGACGGGAGCGACCTACTGCAGCTCAACGATAAGAAGGCGTGGCTCGACGGCGACCTCGTCCGGCTGCTGGTCGTGTGGGCGTATGGGGGCGTGTGGGTCGACATGGACTCACTCCTCACGCGGGATCTCTCACCCCTCCTCGAGCACGAGTTCGTGACCCAGTGGGACTGCTATGGTACGTCGTTCCGTGTCCTGAAACCACCGCGACCGCGGTCGCTGAGCGATGTACTTTCCCTCGACCCTTCGATCACACGCACCATGACGCGCTCCACACAGACAAGCCCTACCTGGCGCTCAACGGCGCACTGATGCGCTTCCACAAGCACTCGCCTTACCTCTGCGAGGCGTTCCACATCATGGCCACCGCCCGCGCCGCGCCGACCCCGGGCTCAACCGACTGGGGCGCGCTCCTCTACCTCAAGCTCTGGCGGCGGCTCGTTGCCGCACACGTCCCGCCATTTAGGATCCTCCCGTTTTGCTTTAGCGATGCGCGCGCGTGTCGGCTGGATAATCGCCTCCCGGATCCGTTCAAGCCTGATCGGGCAGCGGGTGGCATCGGTAGTGGAAGTGGGGGCGGTTGGGGATGGGGAGGTGGATCGGGGACGGGACAGGGGACGCTCGAGGTGGGCGGGGTATTGGATCGGACGCTGAGCAAGGTGTTTTCGGTGCATCTGCACAATCAGTGGGACAAGGCATTTCCAAAAGGTGGGTGGGTCGAGCGGTTGTTGTTGGCGCGGTACGAAGAACGGTTGGGGGAGAGGGAACGGGAACGGGAGTGGCAAGTGGAGGAGGGAGTAGCAGGTGGGACGACGTGAGAGAATGGGGAGAGGCGTTGGATGAGCAGAGATGCGTGCTGTGGGGAACTCTTGCTGCCATCTTTCATGTTTCGAGGCGTAACGTACGTATGACCCAGTAATGCTTATCCAGACCTTGCATGGCTGAAACACTACGTCAAAGCATAGACTTTGGTCCAATTCTTGTGTGGTTTCGGCCGCCCACACGAGGGAGTGGCTAGGGGGGTTTTCCTTCTGGCTCAAATGCGAAACATCAACGTAATTTGCGGCACTAGTGCTAACTGTTACTAAATAAGAGACAAAGCTTCGACAGCGGGACTCGAATATACACCGACAGAATGCTGACAAAAATACCAGTGTAGTCAAAGTAAAGCAGACAGCTCAGAAACACGACTTGGGGTGGTGGTGGGTGGAAAGTTCGTAGCATGCCAACCTGCCGACACGTCCCGTGAGGGTCATCTCGTCATTGAACCTGCCATCTCATGCAGTGCTTGCAGCGATCAATTCCTCCAGCTTCTCAGCGTCCATCTCCGGAATCCGAGGCACAATCCTACATTGGAACGGCGCAGGTCGTCTACATACATGCGCGCGCCGTCAGCGCCACGTCCAAGGGGAAAGGGGCGGCAGAAATTGAGTACACTCACATGACGAGTCCGTTCGCAAATTTGGCCTCTATCGGGGTCTCTACCCCGTTCTCGTCCAGTGGCTTCTGTATCTTGAATACGGCCAGCACAGTCGCGATCACGATCCACACCGATGCGTCAGCAAAGTGTTTCCCGACGCACATCCGGCGCCCAAATCCAAACGTAATATTCTCGGTGCTGTTGGACTTGAGCGACCCATCCTCATTCAAGAACCGCTCGGGCATGAACACGTCCGGGTTGGGATACTTGGATTCGTCGTGTGCCATCGACCTGGAAGACGCCGGGAGTATCAGACGACTGTAGTTTTCGAGGGGATCGTTTGGAGCGCGTACTAACCATAGGTTCGCCAAAATGACAGCACCTGAAAGGAAAAATATAAGTAGAAGTGCTTGATCGCTTGCGGACAGCTCACCTTTGGGGATATGGAATCCATCATACACGTCGTCTTCCACTGCCGCATGAGGAAGTGCTGTGGATGCAAGGCCGGATCAACGGCAAGGCGTAATGAGGGGTAAAACTACTCACACAGGGGAGCGACGGGGCTGTATCTAATACTTTCCCAATAAGCTGCATCTAGCAAGGGTAATGAAGGTCGGTCCTCTATTGTCGGCAGCCTATTCCTGCCCACGACTTCGTTAATTTGTGCTTGTACTTTCTCCTGCACTTCCGGGTTCAGCATGATCATTAGGAAGAACGTCATTAGAGCTGAGTGCGACTATTCCCCGACAGGCTACCGTTAGCGTTGATTGGCATGGGTACTATATGCCACGCACCGTCTCTGATCCGCCTACGGGATTTGAATGGGCGAGTAACAGTGAATCGAGTGCTTCGATTACGTACCAAAGAAAGAGGTCGCAGCTGCTCCCTTGAGAGCCGTCATCCACGATTGGCCCGGTACTGTTCCCTTTTCTTCCATGGATCGCAACGCATCGTGTACCATGGACGGCGCGGCATGACCAGCTGGCTGTAAAAAGTATTCAATAGTTGGCTGAGCAAACGTTTAGGAACCCAATTACCTGCTGCACCGAGTGCCTGAACCCCGCCTCGACAAACTGTCCTGAAAGTTTGCGCGCAGTTGCCATGTCCTTTTTGAACGACATCCCAGGGAACCATGCCGGAAGCTTCAATACTAGAAGTAATGTGAACCCCTCTGAGGCGAGACAAAAGCGTAATCGGCTGACACATCGGGAACGCGGTGAGAATCAACGCAACGTCGGGACGCTGAACAGCTATCACGGTCTCTTGCACTTTCTCCACCATCTTGAAGAGCTCGTCATCCCCAGAGGGAGGGTCGTAATCATACGCGCTACCTAGAATGATCGAGGCAGTGTATCTCGACGCGACGTCAGACCGGGTATAGCCTTATGTTTGACCTGGGCACGTACTCAAACAGATGTTCACTGAGATGTTCCGGGGTAGCAAGCAGTCGTCGGAGGGTTTGACACGCTTTTCGGTTGAAAAACGGAAGAAACCTTTGCATAGCATCGCTACGATAGGTCTGGTGGAAAAACCGTCGATGCAACCGCCATGCGTCGCCATAAGGCAAAAATGCAGAGTTGAAGTCTATTCCACATCTAGCGTAGCGCGAGGGATCTAAACCTGTCGAGCAGTTCAAGAAGAGAGGACGTACAGTTCGTTGGTGATCAAGTAAGGGCGGCCCGAGGTGTTCAAGGAACGATTCTCAAGCAAATCCCTCGCGACCTTCTCCGAATTGATAATAATGACATCCTTTCCCAGTAACTGAGAATAAACCAAGTCGCCTGAAAAAGAGTCTCATGAGCAGAGGGCGTATACCTTGCCATGTTATTACGTACCATACGTTTTCGACCATTCGCGGTAAGTCAACCATGGTGCATCTGTGTCGACTCCGATAACGTTTCCAACCCATGGTATACCAGGAGGGCCAGGTGGTAATCGGAAAGCAGGCTTCGGGTTCCCGACATATCGCCGTCCGACATACAAAACCACGATGCACCCGAACGCAATGGCGGATACCGCGATCGAAATAGCCATGAGGGGGGTGATGATACGAACTGTAGGTCCGAATGTGTCTCCGTTTTATGGACGGGCGGCGCCCCTGGACTCTTCCACTTTCAGACGTCTGTATCGACACGTAGCACGATCACAAGGATCACCCCGGAGTAGGCGAGAATGTAGTCATACCTGAGACATTGGTTGAGGACATAGCCCAAAATATCCCTGTTTCAGAGCCACTGTCACCTTGCATAGCTTGCCACATACGTACATAAGTCTCATCCTACTCATTCGGCTTCGTACTATAAATGAAATCCAATTAGAGGTTAAAAATCGGTGGTTGGCGCAGGGATGGTGAGGTCTTACCCAGTGCTAGCACGCCAAGTATCCCCAACGGATCCCAAAACCATCTGTCGTAGTAGAAATCGCATTGGCAGCCAACACGGCGCCGCCGATTCTTTGGGACCAAAGTGAGGTTAGTTGTAAATGAGTACGGCCAGATCTGCCAACCGAAAAGTCGAGCATGAGAGACACCCGGAACGCTAGAGAGACCTTCAAGAAGCAGGACAGAGCCGAGCACAATCCACACAACCCATCGAGTCAATCGAACGCTTGTTCGGAGATGTGCTACCTCCGCGACCCCTTCCAAGTTTGGGAACCCTCGGCTCGGTGCTTTGCTGGACTCTGCAGGGGTTTTCCTGACACACAAGGTCCAGACTAATTGAGACCACTAGGCTCTACACTACCCTGACGCGCACACATCACGAACGGGAGTGAGATTTTTCAAGCTCCGACAACTCGGTTTATCGTATGGTGGGGTGTCCCCTGCCTGTCGGACTCTGGACAAGTCATTCAATTGCAACTGCCCGACCGAGAAATAGTCAGCTAGGCGCTGCAGAATTCCGTCCATGATTTCAGGCACCCTTCAGTATTTGTGACTACTACAGGAACAGGCTGAGGGCCAGGGATATGCAGCGTTGAAAGTTTGATTCTTCGTCGAAGTGGCACGGGATCACGCGCATATCACGTACAAGCACAGCTGCAAACCTGAACGTGCGTTTTTTTTAAGGGTTAGAGATCCTTGGAACCTGGGGGGTTGCGTACCCACTCTTCAACTCACGGATGGGTATCCAGCTAGCAGAGCTACCAGTCAATATCTATGGTGTCGCGTGCGTCATTGCTGCCACTATTGTGTTCGTCAAATTGTCACAAGAATCCAAGGTGTGCACCGCCGCCAGAAATGTGTGCTCGCCACTTGATTCATCGTACTTTTTCACAGCTCGATAGATTCCCGACTGGAGGCTCAGATAACTGGGTTGGCTCCTGGTGGGCTGGCTTGAGGTCCCTCACGAACGCTCAAAATATTATACAGGCAGGCTACAAGAAGGCGAGTTCCATCCCGAACGGTTGTTCCGTCTTGACATGTAATCAACCAGCACAATCCAGCACCGTTCAAATTCGCGGGCCCTTCCTTTTGGACGATTATTTTGAGTGATCGCACACATCTGGAGGAACTGGCGAGGGCATCCGACGAAGACTTTTCTTTTCAAGAGGCTATCCATGCTGTGAGCAACGGCTCCTTTTTTTCCTATCTACGGTCAGATTTACATTAAATGCGATCCACAGCAACTCCAGACCAAGTATACACTCGGTCACGAAATTGTTCACAATCCCTATCACATCGGCGTCATTCGTTCCCGCTTGACCCGAAATCTCGAAATTCTTCATCCTGAAATTAAGGACGAGGCTATGGCATCCTTTGATGAGGTTCTGAATCTTAGCGGGAATGGTGCGGACCCTGGCTGACAAGTGTCTGCTGTGCACTGATCTAGGAGCAATCAGAGTGGAAGAGCGTACCCGCATTGGAGGCCATTGAGAGGATAATTTGTAGAGTGAGCAACAGAGCATTCGTCGGTCTCCCATTATGTAGGATTTTGGCCCGTCATCTTGTTCTTTTCCTCACCTCGGTCATGCTAGGCCGCAACCCTGATTGGATAGATCTCAACATCCGATTCACCGTGGATGTGGTTCGAGGTGGCGTCATAGTCGGTCTCTTCCCAGAGTTCTTGAGACCGTGAGTTGAACTTGATGCCACCAGATTGCTTTCAACACACCCCCAACAGACTGGCTGTTCGTTTCTTGACTAATCTCCCGCGGAGCTTTGTACGTGGTTTGCGTCTTCTTGGTCCAATAGTTGAAGAACGACGGAAATACTTGAACGAGTACGGGGAGAGTTGGGATGACAAGCCGGTTTGTTGACTTCTTCATTGGAGGAGCCTTGGCGTGATCTTTTTTTCAATAGAATGACCTCCTGTCGTGGTTGATGGACGAAGCAGAGGGCCCGGAGCAGACTGCGGAACGCTTGACAAGCCGCATGCTAGTCGTTAATTTCGCTGCGATACATGTAAGTACCGAGCGCGAACGCTTTGCAACGGATGCTTAGCTTATCCTTAGACATCTTCCAACGTACGGCCCAAACCTTTGTAGTAACCCAATCCCCAAGCTTAACCTATTTTGTATGATCACAGTCTCTCACACAGGCCCTCTTTCACCTCGCAGCTAATCCTCAGTACGTCCAGCCACTCCGCGAGGAGGTCGAGGGTATCGTCGAAAAGGACGGATGGACTAGGGCTGCGTTAGGCAAGATGCATAAAGTCGATAGTTTCCTCAAGGAATGCCTGCGCTTGGAAGGACTCAATCTCAGTAATTGCGTTCATGTTCGCTCGTTCTTTTCGTGTTGATCAGCATGATTCGTTAGCAACCTTGTCGCGCATGACTATGAGAGACTTCACGTTCTCGGACGGGACTTTTATCCCCAAAGGAACGTTGGTTGCCGCCTCTGCCCAATGTCTGCACCATGACGAGAAACTCTATACCAACGGCGACGTATTCGAGCCATTCCGATTCGTACGCTTGCGTGAGGAAGATGGGAAGGGTCACTATGCGTCGACCACGACCGAATATTTGCCCTTTGGGCTTGGTAGACATGCGTGGTGCGAGCATTTCCATTTCTTTCCACTATCGGCATGCTGACCCGTCTCTCCCTATTTGTGTTAGCGCGGGACGTTCCTTCGCCGCAACCGAGCTGAAATCTATTTTGGCTTACGTTGTCACGACGTACGACGTGAAGTTGGAGGATAACACGCCCCGTCCGTCCAGCTGGAATATTGCGACATTCGTATCAGCCGATCCCCACGCCAAAATCATGTTTAGAAACAAGGTCCGGTGACCTGGTGAATTCGTTCTTCGTGCTCACATCGCACATGTGGCCTCTGCGTGTATCTTTAAGTGCCTCTATGATGGTCACTTTTCAGGATCATCTGTTGTGACTGCACGGTTCGGGATAGAACAGCATGTTGCCAATTCATATAAACTTGGAGCGAGTCCCACGTCCGCAGGCAAACCGTGATGCAATTACCAAGTTGCAGTGACGACCGATGGCAAACACGCACTGGCAACATGCACACCCTGACGCAGACTATCGAGTGCGGAGGTGACTGAACCTGAACCAGCGTACCGCACTGAATGTTTTCTGTTCTTCAGGCAGTGTTCAAGCCCTCCGCTTCCACTACTGTTGTCTCAATGCCTTCCAGCAGGTGGTAAACGTGCATTTACAGCAGGCCTGATGCCATGGTGACTCGGATCGAAATACATGTTTTTCGGTGTCATAATATTACCGCAGTGACGCGCACGGGGCGTTCCGAGTCGGTTTCATGCCTATGTACTGACACCACAGGCACGCTTGCCCGTGGTGCGAGTGGTGGATCGCGTACCTTCCTGGCGCGGACGTTTGACTCGCAATGATAGGTGTCCACCTGGCGGGATTGCCAGTCAATGTCTATGGTGTCGCATGCTTCGTCGCTTTCGTCATTGTCATCAAACAGTCCCAAAGATCCAAGGTGAGCATGGCAAGTCACTGCCAAAGATCCGTGTACTCTACGACTCGAGATGCATCACGCTTTTCACAGCTTGATAGATTCCCCATTGCAGGCTCAAACACTTGGCTTGGCTCCTAGTGGGCTGCTTTGAGATCCCTCACGGACGCTCAGAATCTCATACAGGCAGGCTACAAGAAGGTGAGGCGCATCCCGGCTCGGATTGGCTAACATCTGTTTCCATGTCTAATCATCTAGCACAGTCCTGTGCCATTCAGATTTGCGGAATCCTCCTGCTGGACAGTCATTCTAAGCGACCGTAGACACCTGGAGGAGCTGGCGAGAGCGTCCGACAACGACTTTTCTTTTCAAGAAGCCCTCCATGTTGTAAGCGTCGACTCCGTCTCGTCCAAAGTCAGACTGATATCCATATCGATCAACAGCAAATACAGACCAAGTACACCCTTGGCCACGACATTGTTAACAATCCCTACCACGTTGGCATCATTCGTTCCCGCCTGACACGAAATCTCCAAGTTCTGTATCTTGAAATTAAAGACGAGATTACGGCGTCTTCCGACGAGATTCTGAATCTCAGCAGACATGGTGCAGATTCTGGTTCGACAAGTGTCTGCTGTGCATTGATGTAGGAGCACCCAGAGTGGAAGAGCGTGCCTGCATTGGATCTCATCGACAAGGTCACCTGCAGAGCGAGTAATCGAGTGTTCGTCGGTCTCCCGTTATGTAAGCCTACTAGCCTCCCATCTTCTCGTCTTGCCATACGCTGATTGTTCCAGGGCGTGACCCTGACTGGATAGACCTCAATATCTGATACACCACGGATATCGTCCGGGGTGGCGTCATAGTTGGGCTCTTCCCAGGCTTCGTGAGACCGTAAGCTGACGCCGCTCAGCCGCTCAAGCCATGGCTCTCAACATCACACGCAACAGATTAGCTGTTCGTTTCTTGACTAATATTCCGCGGAGTCTCGCACGTGACCTCCGGCCTCTCAGCCCATTAATCGAAGTGCTTGAACGACGGGGAGAACTGGGATGAGATGCCTGTTCGTTAATTTCTTTATCGATGGCGGAAAGAACCTTGCCTTGGCTTGGGATAGAACGATTTCCTAACGTGGTTGATGGACGAAGCAAGGGGTCCGGAGCAGGCCACAGAGCGTTTGATAAAACGCGTAGTGTTTGCCAATTTCGCAGCGGTGCATGTGAGTACTTACGGGACGCGAATGCTTTGCAACGTGCGCTTGGCTCATCCTTAGACATCCTTCAATGTACGGTCAGAATATTTGCAATATTCTGGTCCCCAAGCTTAACATGTTCCGTATGATCGCAGTCTCCCACACAGGCCCTATCTCATTTCGCAGCGAATTCTCAGTACGTCCAGCCCCCCCGCGAGGAAGTCGAGGGTATCGTCGAGAAGCGCGGATGGACCAGGACCGCGTTGAGCAAGATACACAAAGTCGATAGCTTCCTCAAGGAATGCTTGCGCTTTGAGGGAATTAATCTCAGTAACTGCGCTCTCCATGCACGCACGGTTTTGCGCAGACCGACATGAATCATTAGCAACCATGTCGCGAATGGCTTTGAGAGACTTCACGTTCTCGGACGGGACCATCATCCCAAAGGGCACGATGGTCACTGCCCCCGCCCAATGTTTGCATCACGACGAGAAGCTCTATGCGAATCCTGACACGCTCGAGCCGTTCCGATTTGTGGAATTGCATGAGGGAGAGGGGAAAGGTCAGACGCATCAACTTGTATCGACCACGACCGAGTATTTGCCGTTTGGATTCGGTAGACATGCATGGTGCAGCCCCTTTTCTTACTTTCTCATTTTTCCATTTCCATTCACTGTTTGTCAACGTGGGACGCTTCTTCGCGGGAGCCGAGCTGAAGTTCATGTTGGCCCACGTTGCGGTGACATATGACCTGAAGCTGGAAGACAACACGACCCGCCCTCTGAACCGAAATATCGCGACGTTCACATCAGTCGATCCCCGCGCTAAGACCGTGCTTAGAAACAGGGTCCGATGATTCAATAGACCTTTTTTGTGCTTGACCCTCACATCTACTCCCTACCCTGCGTGTGTATGTCAAGGTACTTCCCGAGCAGAGCGTGCTCGAGCATGTCCGTTTTGTGCATAACCCATGTATATTCCTATCGGCCTTGCGATTCGACTGCGCACGGAAGCCAGAGCACCACTCTACTCATCAGTGCCGACTGAACAATGGCAGTTAGAATTGGACCATACTTTGTTTGACTCGCCAGCGAGAGGAGCAGTACTTGGCACGGCGCCGACGTCACGTGGGTGCAAGTGGGTCAAACTTGGTGCTGATCACGTGGACACGTCTTTTCAACGACGCGGTCTCGTCGTTGCCTTTCAGCCGTTTGATATCGAGCGCCCATCCTCGATAGACGCTGAATTGAAGCACCCCCCCCCCTATTTGAAGCTCATCTAAGTGCTCCTTCATCAGAGTCAGCCACGAGTGCGTCCTCAGCTGAGAACATCATGTTGTAGGTGAATCGTGGCAGTCGGCCCGAAAAAGACAAGTACTTGCGCCAGTGGTTTGGGTATGCTTGGTACCTATCACATCGAACTCAACCTACACTTTGGAGTGTGGCGAACACATGAGCCTCGCCATTTTATCCTGGTATCGGCCCTCTTCCGCGATAAATCGCTGACCCACCCTCGGGCCTAACTCATCTCCCCAAGTAGCATTGACCCGAGTCCGAAAGGGACGGCACTACTAGTTATGCCGGTGGCTTCAGAGCAACTGACGCGCTAGTTCCTCAATGGATTCTGGGTGCCAGCTCACTCGGACCCACCATTTGAAATCATTCCATCGCCGACGACTCATTGAAGATTAGGGCTGCTGCAGTGACACAGCAAAAGATCTCCGTTCAGGCATTGTGCCGAACGAATGCTGTCCGGGTCCGGATGAAAACGGGTGCGTACCCCTTGGCATGATCTCATGATATGCGTTTCTATAGTAAAACGCTTTTACATACGTAAACGGGATGCATGTGGTGGCAACGTTTTGTTCCTTGCCGCTTGCGGAGAAGATACGGGCTCAGTAACGTGTACCCTGCACAAAAAGACTTTTTCGGGTGACCTTTCAGCGCCCGGGTGTCAAAAGACTCAGAGCTGTTGTGGGCCTTCTCGTCGGCAAGAGGCCACGCCGAAAAGTACAGAGGATCCGAGTCAGTCGGCACGATCATTATGCCGGCGTCAAACATCAGATCTGAGACTTGTGGACCGATTCAACGTAACGGAAAGGGATCTCAGTGGGAGCCTTGCTCCGAACTGAGGATTCGGGTCCACGGACTTTATGGATCATTGCGAGCACAAGGGTCAGTTGTGCTGTATTACTTATATAAAACAGACTGCGCCAACGTGTCGGGCTTGCTAGCAAGAGATCTAACAAGTCTGCAGACCGAGTTCCCGAGAACTTGATCGCGGTCCGGATTGTCGTCGTACAGGCACTGCTGCAGCACTAGCTATAAGTACTGTATCTGGTCTCACCCGGGGTCATGTACCGGGCGTGATTAGATCAGTTGCGAGACCAACATCGAGCGCTCGTCTTCGAGCTTCAACCACTGTTGGCTCCGCAATGTTGAGACTGGCGACACTGACAAGTCGTGTCACTCGTGTGGAGTAGAAATAATTTTTTCAAGAAAAGAGCACTGTTTAAAGTTGGTTTGTAAAAGCTAACGGCTTATTGGAGCAAGATGGAGCATGCCAGCGCTTGAGTGCTTGCCAGTCTCGCTGTCTAACGCGTTACGCGACAGTCATTGCGTCCGCTCGATGGGCCGCCGGAGATGCGGGGTGGACTTGCCGACTGGGGCAGCGTCGTGTCTGAGTGGGCGTATCACCGCTCCATGGACGCTCAGTGTAGCGTTACGAGGTGGCATCACACAAGGTTCGACCGAAATGAAATACGCCCCAGTGCGGACACCCCGAACACAGGCTGCCGTCAGGCTCGAGACCGAGCCCGTCGCAACTCGCCTCCGTTTTACAAGCGCTGGGGTGGTGTTGGACTGATCTGGCAAGTCGTCAGCGGTGGCGGGCTGCACGGGCGGTGCCCGCACACGCACCTTCCGGATGGGGGGCTGTCCATGGACTCATTTCGCCAAATTGTCCCGCGTATTCTGCGGTGGCTGCCATAACTTGGATGGTAATTCGCCTCATGGCGTCCCTTTTTGACTCCATCCGTTTCTCGCAGCGCTCCATATAACTGCGTGCACCAGAACATGGCTTTCATTCGCATCATCCCGGTATGTCGTCGAACTGGGGAACCATTCTTGCCGTCACCGTAGGTTGTGTCGTCGTCCTCGACCTTGGCCGTCGATACCTCGGGAGCAAGTCCCGCTCTCTACCCCCCGGTCCCCCTGGTTTGCCATGGGTTGGGAACGTTATTGGGATCGATGCGGATGCCCCATGGCTGACATACACGGAGTGGTCCAAAAAATACGGTAAGCCCTGGCACGTCGGGTGTCTGTGTCGCACCTCCTCACAAGTCTCCTTGCAGGTGACCTGATACACACCAGACTGTTGGGCAGGGACATCATCATCATCAACTCCGAAGCGGTCGCAAAAGATTTGCTTGACAACCGATCCCGGAACTACTCGGATCGTCCCTTCCTCATCACAAACGAACTGTGGGTCCCTCTTTTCACATGGGACGCTGCGAGTCTCAACGTATCACTTTAGGAGTGGATTGGGCTTCAACTCCGCGTTCATGCCCTATGGCGAGAGATGGCGGCTCCACAGGCGGTTCTTCCACCAGACCTTCCGATTGGAGGCAATTCCTGGGTTCTTACCACTGCAACATCGTAAGGGATGCCAGCTCCTGAGGCAGCTCCTGGATAAACCAGACAAACTGGTGGAACACGTGTTCGAGTACGTTCGACGTGGGCCCGTCCCCGATGTCACAGAAAGCTAAGGCACTCTGTTCAGGTATACCGCATCAGTCATGCTCAACAGCGTGTACGATTACGACCCTAAGTCGAGGAAGGATCACATTGTCGACATTGCCGCAAGAGTACTCGAAATTGTTGTACCCGCCGTGCGTCCTGACGTCGCAATCATCGTTGGCGCATTCCCAGCGAGTGAGTAGTTCATTTCTGGTCCCCGTTCGGACTCATCTGGGCTGTTGATTACCATAGTCTTGAAACTCCCCTCGTGGTTGCCTGGAATGGCTTTCAAACAAAGGCTGGCAGTTGCCCGAGAGTGCGCGAAGGAGTATCGCGAAAAACCCTTTGACTTCTCGATGAAGAAATTGGTAATATGAAATCTCATTCTTTTAGGATACTAAACCAATTCTCCTTCAAGGTAAACGGTAGTCCTTCGCCTTCGATGATGTATGATGCACTTCAGAGAATCGAAGAGGGAGACGACATCGGTGACACAACGTGGATGAATGGGCTCAAGGATGCGGCGGCAACTGGCTTTTTGGGTGCGTTCTCACATTTTCTCAGTCCCGCCTTCGTTCATTGGAGCCTTTCAGCTGCTTCGGAGACCGTGCGTATCACCATTATTTCTACGGGCTACCAACCCTGACAGATTACACAATAGTCCAACTCTGTCATCTTGACCTTCTTCCTCATGATGGTGGTTGCCCAGGACGTGCAGAAAAAGGCCCAAGCACAAATCGATGCTGTGGTTGGCAAGGGCAGGCTTCCGACGATCGAGGACCGTCCCGCGTTGCCATACATTGACGCTATCATTCGTGAAGTCCACAGGTACAACCCTATCATGCCATTATGTGAGTGTGCTCTGTAGGCTTCTCATGCATTCCTGCTGACCATGCCAATGATAGCACTCCCTCATGCCACCGTGGATGACGATGTTTACCAAGGGTACCACATTCCAAAGGGTATGTGTCATGGTACTTCTCAACCCTCGGCGGAGACTTGACGTGTCTGCAGGATCCGTCGTCTTGGCGAATGCCTGGTCAGTAAACCTTGTTTTCGTTGCTCTCGGGCTCACATCGTTCTGTAGGTCAATGTCTAGAAATGAGGAGAAGTACCCCAACGCCAACGAGTTCCGTCCAGAACGATTCCTTAACGAGGACGGCTCCCTCAGGCCCTCTGACATCGATAGTATTGCCTTTGGATTCGGACGACGTATTTGTGTTGGCAGACACTTTGCGGACACCTCGCTGTGGTCTATTTTCACCAAGGTGTTGGCGACATACAGCCTGTTACGTCCCAGGGATGAGAATGGTGTCGAGATCAACGTGGAACCCAAATTCACCAACGGTATTGCTGTGTAAGAGTATTCTGCCCCTGCTCGAATTCGTTCGTCTGATCTGTCTCCGATTCCCTCGCAGCCACCCTGTTCCTTTCAAGTACATAATCAAGCCTAGGGTGTCTGGATTGGATGCCGCCAAGCTGGACCAGCTCATCAACGCTAGCACTCTGTAGATTGTGGATCGTTATACAGGATTGTACACAAGCAGCATGATCAGACACGTCTTTATATTGTTTACACAAGTCTAAGTTATCTTTGTTTGGCAGTGGAATAAATGCCGTTTTGGGCAACGACGGTTACCGTGATTACCAGACCCTGTCCTTCCCCGGGCACGCTTCATGCCAACAACACGACGCCTTCCTCTGCTCCGGCCTTCATCCAGGCAGATTCAACCACAACACCAACGCCGACCCGTTCACTGACTCGAGAGTCCTCACCCATCCGCCGCACAGCCATCACGTGTAAAAAGCACCCGTAATATCTGTCCCCCCATGTGCTCTCGTCATGGAGCCCCTTGATCCCAGCACACCGCGAGAGGACGATAAGCCCGAGGACCGTCGGAGACGTCGGGACCGGCAAGATAATGCGTCCAGCGTAACTCTGAGAATGCACACTATCGACAGGGAGAATATGAAAGATAGTGTGGGCCGTCATTTTGCTCGGCTCTGCGAGGATGCTGTCGTCCACTCTGACGACCTGAAAACGGGCACACTGGGTACGAAAGACGAGCGTTCCCGCCGGGGGGGCGAAATCTAGAGCGGGATCGCCGGGATCGCTCCCGCATGGCGCGTACTGGTACGGTGGCAGTCCGTTGGGGTTCCCGTCAACGATCCAGCTTTGTGAGATTCGACTGGCGTTCAGTTGGACCATTGTACCGTCTTCGTCAACCAGGTGCCAAGCAGTAGCGAGCGACCCCACAGGAGGTGGATGACCATCTGCGTGCATTCCTTGCAACATCACCGTCTCGATTCCGTATTGGACCGCGCCTTTCCACTCAGACCATGCCCAGGAAGGCCAGGGAGAACGATCACCATTGGGCATGATCCGCCGAGTGTGTACCGAATCAAAGGTAGGGTGCCACAGTAGGGAGAGATCTAGGTGTCTTATCCACATGCCGAACCGAAAGGCCTCTTTAGAATCAGTCCCGGGTGGTTCGACGGCCCTAGTTATTGCGTTCATCAACGCTGTTGCTGCAGCAATGATATCCGAGCCGACAGTCAAGCGGCGATGGGTGTACTCTTCAATGGTTGTTTGGTGAGCTCTGAAATTCATCTGCTTGCTCAACTGTAAGGAGATGGGGATTTTAAATGATCTAGAGTATCGCATGGGGTGAAAGGACCCTTTGAGCGTTTTGCTCTCCACAACCAAATCCTCACACCAGAGGTCCTTTTCGCACTGGAAATATACTTGATGTTTGGTAAAGACCAGTCGACGGCTTGAGACCAGGGCCTCTTGGAATGTCCAGCCTCGTGTATTCCAGGTGGAGCCGACAACTGCCTCCGGAAGCGGTGGAAGCGGTATCGCAAGGTAAAGTCCTTGAACACACTCGATGTGCTGATTAGTTATTCGCGATCCAGCCCTTACGCCAGCGAGTCCATCCCGGACGCTCGTTCCACTGGCAGCAACGGTTACGACTACAGCCTGACCGTAGACCCGGTCCATCACAGCTATCTGCGCAACCTTGTCCTCCTGGCTGTCCTGAACGATACACAGTGCGTCAACCCACAAGTAGCGCTCACCGATCAGGCGAGTGACCCGGACGGCATCGATAATGGTCGCTGGTAGGAGGGATTCTTGGAGACCATAGGGACGGTTCCGTGCTGCTGCATTTGCAGTCGTAGTGGAGTAGTCATCCGCAGGTCCTCCCCAGACGTAGCTGAGAGCCACATATCGGCAGTTTCGATCTGCTTGGACCAGGGCCATTCGCACGACGTCCACCATCCTGACGAACTCCGGCAACTCCTCGTGCCCAACCTTCCACGATACGTTTCTGCACGCGTCCCCGTGCGCTTTTTCGCAGAGATCGATCCACTGCTTTATCAGATGAGGGTCTACCTTGTCCTCGACTCTGCGACCATGGAGATCTTTCGACCTCCCGACTTTGTGAGACTCTTCATTCAGTAGCTGTAAATCCAGGTGGAGAGCAGCTCTGGCAGTCATGAGGGCGCTCGATATATCTAGAGGACGAGGAGATGCATGGATGTTCATGCGATGTGCTTCCCTCTTCTTGTCGAGTTTAGGGACGAGGCGGCCGTGTCCAGATGCAGACACGGCACAGTTGACACCCCGCACGTCGAGATTGGGGAAGTCGTCGAGACGCCAGCGACGCCAGACGAGGTCTGCGACGAGCCTGCACAACGCACAGTGATCCCTCTTCTCGATCACGTCCTGGAGAGTGCCAAGGGAGACTTTCCCACTCTCGGGAAGACCATCGCGCAGGATTTTTTGAACGTCCAATGCAGCGCATGTCGTACAAAGAGTCGTGTCAGTGGACGACGGGATGGGCGTACTAGCATGCTTTGTGCTCATAGACTGTAATTGTTCCCGGAGTCGTCCGATGATTCCGGACATTGTGAGCGAAAATCGAAAGTGGGGACCAAGCTAACGTGTTATCGGCCACTAGAGCAAGAGACATCCGACGTAGCGATAACAGCAGATCTCAGGAAGTCCCGCTCTTTATCCGCGGGTGGTCCCCTCATTGGGCAGCGGTCATTGTCGGGATTGAGGCGGATGCCCCATGGCCAACACCTGTGATACACTGGGGTGTAGGTCCCAATGTGTCGGAGCTTTGCGTCGCAGATTCTCGTGCTCCCGCACCAATATCATAGTGCCGTGGTGAGGGTGGGAGGGCGTCCGTGTCGGTGTTGGGCCAAAGGGGTTTTGCCAAGTCCAACACTGTATGCAAGTAGTCAGCCTGTTGTGATATGCCCGAAGTTTCTACTTGGGATGTCCTCAGAAATCTTGCAGTGTCGGGCGGCATCGCTATACAGTTCACACGGACTTTGTTAGAAACCTTGTCAAGCAACCCTGGGCAATGTATACAGATTGATCATAGGAGTCCAAGTTGTCTCTGTCGCGCAGCAAAATAAACGCAATGTCGGTCTCTCTTGGTGGGTTCGAACACACATGACAGCGGTGTGGACCAGGCTCGGGCACGGCGACTTTTGGCGCGTTTCGACGTCACGCCAACAATACGACGCCTTCCTCTGCTCCGGCCTTTGTCCAAGCAGATTCGACAACAACGCCAACGCCAATCCGTTCACTGACTCGAGAGTCCCCGCGCATCCGCCGCACAGCCATTACGTGCAAAAAGCACCCGTAATATCTGTCCCCCCACGTGGCCTCGTCATAGAGCCCTTTGGTCCCATCGCACCGGGAGAGGACGATAAACTCGAGGACGGTCGGGGACATCGTCGAGGTGGGCAAGATGATGCGTCCAGCGTAACCCTGAGAGTGCATGCCGTCCGAGGCAGGGAGGATATGAAAGACGGCGTGCGCTGTCGCCTTGCTCGGCTCTGCGAGGGTGCTGTCGTCCGCCCTGACGACTTGGAAGCGCGCGCACTGAGTGCGGAAGATGAGCGTTCCCGCAGGGGCGGCGAAATCTAGGATCGAGTCGTCCGGATCGTTCTCGCATGGCCCGTAGTGGTACGGTGGCTCGTTTGAGTCATCAACGACGACCCAGCTTTGTGGGATTCGACGGACGTTCAATCGGACGATCGACCCGTCCTCGTCGACTAGGTACCAAGCAGTAACGAGCGACCCCGCAGGAAGGGGGTGGGGATCGGCATACACTCCGTTGGTCATCACTGTCTCGACTCCGTATTGGACCGCGCCTTTCCACCCAGACCATGCCCAGGAGGGCCAGGGGGAGCGATTGCCATTGGGCATGATCCGTCGAGTGTGCATTGAATCAAAAGTAGGCTGCCACAGCAGGGAGAGATCAAGGTATCTTATCCACATGCCGAACCGAAAGGCCTCTTTAGAATCAGTCCCGGGTGGTTCGACGGCCCTAGTCATTGCGTTCATCAACGCTGTTGCTGCAGCAATGATATCCGAGTCGACAGTCAAATGGCGATGGGTGTATTGTTCAATGGCTACTTCGTAACCTCTGAAATTCATTTCCATGTAGGGCTGTGAGGCTATAGGGATGGAGACTGATCTGAAGTATCGCATCGGTTGGAAGGTCCCTTTCAATATTT
This sequence comes from Boletellus ananas, assembly GCA_038089895.1. NCBI lineage: Eukaryota > Fungi > Basidiomycota > Agaricomycetes > Boletales > Boletaceae > Boletellus > Boletellus ananas. The sequence continues at coordinate 48,220 of JBBPLS010000050.1, read as the reverse complement.
TGCTCTCCGCAACCAGATCTTCGCACCAGACGTCTTTTTCACACTCGAAATACACCTGATGTTTGGTGAAGATTAACCGACGGGTTGAAACCAGGGCCTCTTGAAATGTCCAGCCACGCGTATTCCAAGTAGAGTCGTCAACTACTTCTGAAAGTGATGGGAGTGGTATTGCGAGGTGGAGTCCCTGAACGCATTCGATGTGCTGATCAGGTACCCGCGAGCCCGCTCTCACGCCGGGAAGTCCATCCCGGACGCTCGTTCCAGCAGCAGCGACAATCACGACTGCAGCCCGACCGTAGACCCGGTCCATCACAGCTATCTGCGCAACCTTGTCCTCCTGGCTGTCCTGAACGATACACAGTGCGTCAACCCACAAGTAGCGCTCGCCGATCAGGCGAGTGACCTGGATGGCATCGACGATGGTCGCTGGTAGGAGGGACTCCTCGAGACCACGGCGACGACTCCGTGATGTTACATTCGCAGTCGTAGTGGAATAGTCATCCGCGGGTCCTCCCCAGACGTAGCTGAGAGCCACATATCGGCAGTTTCGATCTGCTTGGACCAGGGCCATTCGCACGATGTCCACCATCCTGACGAACTCCGGCAACTCCTCGTGCCCAACCTTCCACGATACGTTTCTGCACGCGTCCCCGTGCGCTTTTTCGCAGAGATCGATCCACTGCTTTATCAGATGAGGGTCTACCTTGTCCTCGACTCTGCGACCATGGAGATCTTTCGACCTCCCGACTTTGCGGGAGTCTTCATTCAGCAGCTGGATATCCAGGTGGAGAGCAGCTCTGGCAGTCATGAGGGCGCTCGATATATCTAGAGGACGCGGGGAGGCGTGGATATCCAGGCGATGTGCTTCCTTCTTCTTATCGAGGTCAGGGACGAGATGGCCGCATCCGCGTGCGGACACAGCACAGTTGACGCTCCGCACGTCGAGATTGGGGAAGTCGTCGAGACGCCAGCGGCGCCAGATGAGGTCTGCGACGAGCCTGCACAACGCACAGTGATCCCTCTTCTCGATCACGTCCTGGAGAGTGCCAAGGGAGACTTTTCCACTCTCGGGAAGACCATCGCGCAGGATTATCTGAAAGTCCAATGCACCGCATGTAGTACAGAGAGCCGTATCAGAGGACGACAGGATAGGCTTTGTGCTCATAGACTGTAATTGTTCCCGGACTCGTCCGATGATTCTGGACATTGTGAGCGAAAACCGAAAGTGGGGACTAAGCTAATGTGGTATCGGCCACCAGAGCGAGACAGATCACAAAAGCAAAGTAGCGATAACTGCGGCTGTCCTGGCCCGTATGACTACATATGTTTAGCTTGGATATTGGGGCTTGGTTTCAAGATGCGGCACGCACCTTTGTTTGGCTAATGTGGGGGGAGATCGTGATGTGACGGCTGGGATAAAAAAAAAGACCACCATAAGCAGGTAGGAATGGGTTGAAAAGGGTCCTGGAAATCAGTGCTAAACCAGCCATCATGCAGGGGATCACGGTTGGGTGGGTAATTGGGCTGGCGATCGAAGGAGCACTGCCCCGGTCCCTGCAAGGTTCTCACCGTGCATGAAAGTAAATGCCAGCTTGCACGCCGTAAAGCGATCTGTTACCGGTTATCCAATCTGCCCTTTATAAAATACCAAATGTCTTACATTACAAATATCACAATGTTCTATGAAACTTTCAAAGTTGAATGTACTGCCAGTATGCATTGTTTGGCGATGGTCATGTTGCCAGGCGGTGCCAGCGCGGCGATTTGTGCCAGACAACTCGTGGCAGGTGGGGTAACCGTGGCGTAGGGGCGCTGCATGTAAGCTTTGTATGGCATAGCTATCCGTAGTTCCCAGGCGCAGGGTGATGGGCACACAGGCAGTTTTTTTATGAGACCGTTCATCAGGACCTCTACGTGATCGGGATAGGATTGATTTCTCGTCCTGACTGTTTTCGATAGATAAGAGCACGCCCAATCGATAGATAACTGTTCCGTATCCAAGTGGTCTCGCGTGCGCTGACCCTGGGGCTGGTGTTAGATCCAGGTTACCACGTATACATCGCCCGACAGTGTCACAAAAGGGCGAAAGCATCGGCCCGCCCTTCCCTTGCCTCCTGGCCTTCTCGGATTACCGTGGATCGGCAATGTCATCGGGATTAATGCGGGTGCGCCATGGTTGACTACGGCGGTTGGTCAAAAACGTATGGTAGATCAAAGCGTACCCAGCTCCATGGTGTCCGACGCCCCATACATTCATCTGTAGGCGACCTGGATCCAGGTACACGGCCTCCGTACAACATATACGATTATGATCCGCTACCCGTACCTAACAAGAACGAAATCATTGACATGGTAGTCAAAGTAATCGAGATCGTGGTGGACGTCGTGTCGCCTGGCGTGGCGATTGTTGTCAGCACCGTCCCGACAGGTGAGCGAATCCGTATTCTTATATCACCACACAAACCTTTAGCACCCTCCCAGTACTGAGTCTCCCATCATGGTTTCCGGGCATGTCGTTCAAAACGAAGATGGAAGAAGCCAGGGCGTACTCGGTGCAGTACGGCGAGAAGCCGTTTGCTCACTGCGCGCAAAGGAACGTAAGTCGACCTGCTTTGTCTCGTACATGCCTTGACGCGTGTCCGAAGTCAGCTGGTCATATCACCCCGTCAATGGTGCACGACGCACTACATGGTGTGGAAGAGAGGGGGATCGCACCTAATGAGTCGTGGGTGAATGATCTTCAAGGGGCAGGGGCAACAGGTTTTATAGGTGCACTGCTCCTTCTCTTGACTAAATCTCCATCCATTCTTGCTCTTCAGCTTTTTAGCTGCGTCTGAAACGGTGTGTGACACGCTAATGACGTCTTGTCTCGTCACTGACCGTTGACATGATTGACCTGAAAAACAGTCAAGTTTGGTCCTTATGACCTTCCTCTTGATGGTAACAAACCTAGCTGTACAGGAAAAGGCCCAAGCACAAATCTGGAGAATATTGCGTTTGGACTCGGATTTGGCAGATGTGTCTGTGGTCGCCGGGGTCTTGGCCGTGTTCGCGATCTCGAAGCCTCTCGACGAGAACAGAGACAAAGTTCCGGTGGAGCCGAGGTTTTCCAGCGGGGTCGCGATGTACGTGCTGTCTCGATGTTCATTTCTCGTGGAAGAGCGCTGATCTTGCTCGCAGACATCCACTTCCGTTTCAGTGCAGGATCGTGCCGAGGACCCCTGGAATGGACATTAGTAAACTGGAGGAACTGATCCTCGCCAGCAGTGATCAGGCCTAGGGCTATCATCCGTGAAGGGAACTACAGCCGAGTCGACGGCGTCATGGTGTTCCGTCCGTTAGCGACTCAGCCCGTTCCTAATGGTGGTATGCCCGGTATTGTTGGTGTTATGTTAGAACAGGGTTGAGTGATGTACAGCTTGTCAATGTCCAGGACTGTCTTCTGCGTCTGTTTCAAGAGCTGCATTTCACTTCTCGCGCAGTTGTCCAACTGTCTATTCACACAAGAGCACGGTCCATATCCACTCGATAGACGTCTCTTACCATCTAGATGACTGCGACTGTTTATGCCTTGACCTTTGGATTGATCGTGGCTCTGTATGTCGTTCAATGGTGCTACAAAAGAGGGAGACACCGACCCTCCCTCCATTTGCCCCCTGGTCCTCGTCGGTTACCTTGGATTGGAAATGCCATCAGGATTAATGCGAGCTCACCATGGCTGACTTACAACGATTGGTCCAAGGAGTATGGTAGGTTGCGGAATGGCCGATTTCATGCCATACACTCACACTCATCTGCAGGCGACCTGGTTTACTCTCGACTCATGGGACAGGATGTCATCATCATCAATTCCGAAAAGATCGCCAAGGACTTGCTCGAGAATCGATCGAGGAATTATTCGGACAGACCCTACCTTGTCACCAGCGATCTGTCGGTCTCTCATGCATGCCACCTATCTCGACTAACTTTTTTTTAGGTGTGGGATCGGTTTCAGTTCGCTCCTGTTGCGCTACGGCGACAGGTGGCGGCTGCACAGGCGATTTTTCCATCAGGCCTTCCGGGCCAATGGCGTACCCCGATTTCTCCCCCTCCTTCATCGCAAAGCGTGTCAGCTCCTCCGACGGTTGCTCGATAACCCGGAACAACTAAATGAACACGTATTTGAGTACGTGACCGAAACGCCCCCTGATAACGACTGAACGCAGGATTCAGGTACACGGCCTCTGTCATCTTGAACAGCGTATATGATTATGATCCTACACCGGCGCCCGACAAGGATGAGATCATTGACATGGTAGCCAAAGTGATCGAGATTATTGTACAAGTCGTCACTCCTGGCGTGGCGGCTGTCGTGGGCACACCGTTCATACGCCTTGTCAAACCATCACTCACTGTCGTTCCCTGGCCTCCTAGCTGCGTCAGAAACGGTATGTGGCGTGCTAATACCGAATCGTCATCGACTAGTAAACCTGGAAATTAGTCGAACTCGGTTCTCATGACATTCTTCCTCTTGATGACGGCAAACCCGACAGTGCAAAAAAAGGCTCAAGCACAGATCGATGCCATAGTCGGCCGGGCGAGGCTCCCGTCAACCGACGATCGGCCGTCACTACCCTATGTAGACGCCATTTTTCGTGAATTACTCAGGTTTAGTCCAACGACCCCTTTGTGTGAGTAGTCCCAGTTCTCTTCCTCTCTGTTGATCCACCAAACCCTGCAGCGGTTCCTCATGCTACCTTGGATGATGATGCTTACGCCGGTTTCCATATTCCTAAAGGTGAGTGATTTGAATTCCTACCGTGACGGACAAGTGCGTATTGACGCGATTACAAGGTGTTATTATCATCACGAATCTATGGTCAGCGGATCCCCGCCTCCTTCAACTCAACAACCCATAAATCTGATCTGTCAGGTCAATGGCACACAACGAATCCAAATATCCGAATCCACACACCTTTCTTCCCGAGCGATTTCTCAGCGACGACGGATCCCTCGGGTCCGACGGTGTGGAGCACATTGCGTTCGGGTTTGGTAGACGCATCTGTGTTGGGAGGCATTTCGCAGATGCATCCGTGTGGTCTGTGATCGCCAAGGTCTTGAGACCCCTCGACGAGAATGGAAATGAGGTCCCTGTGGAGCTGAAGTTTTCGAGTGGCGTCAGCGTGTGAGCGGTGGACGGGAGCCCGGTCCATTCCCAGCGGAACGCTGATCATGTCGACAGGCAACCACTTCCGTTCCGATGCAGGATCGTGCCTAGGATCCCCGGAATGAACATCAAGGCATTGGAGGAGTTGATCCTCGCCAGCAGCAGCTAGGGTATTGCGTGCCCAACAACGCACGCCATTCGCTGCAATCGTGGACTCGGTGCATGTAGACGCAGGGATGCGCTTTGTCGCGCCAGTTTGCTCATAAATCGTGTGACGATAGAATCAGAAGCACTTTGTAAACGATTTGACCTTGGGAAGGAGCTGATGGCGCGTCTAATCAATCTTTATCGCAGACTCTGAGTCGCAGGTTTCGGTTGGCACCTGTCGAAGGAGGCTCTGTGCCCAAGACGGATGTCGAGTCGAGAACGCGTTCGCTTCGAGGTGCATGGCGACGGCTAGCGCTGTCAAAGTGCGCTTTACCGACCGACATGTCGTGGAGGACGTCAAGACGCGCTCGCTCGCCGGATTCCCACATCAGCCTAGGGCCGGCGTTCATGTCCTCTGCTTCGTACGGCATCCTGCCCGCCCACGACGACGACGACCTCCCCGGCCGCCGCCAGCCCAGCCTACTCAACCTCGCACGGGTCCCGCCGATGTTGCGTCGGTGGTGTGTGCGACGGTCCCCGTCTTCGCACGCGCATCCTGGAGTCATGCGGCGACCCCGGGCGTTGTTGTACAGCACCTTGAAGTTTGCACTACCCATCGCTCTTCTCGCGCTTTGGTGGGTCTGGCATACGTTCGAGCCCCACCTCCATGTCGACCTCGTGTTCTATGACCGCACCTGGATAGCCAACGAGATTCACCCCGTCACCCCACTTTCGGGATGCTTCAACCCGGACCGGGTCAGTCCGTCGTACAACGTTACAGAGGAGCTGTACGGCAAGAAGCGGTTCGAGGTCCAGGCAGGCATGCCCATGCGTATGGGCATGGATTGTTACGCCTTTGCTGGCACCGTCGTTCTCCCCGAGCGCGACGCCCGTCAGGACGACTGGATACCGCCCGAAAACCGCAATCAGTACCACACCTACTGGCGCACCGACCTTGCTCCGCTCGGGGAGCGCCAAGAGTTCACGCTCAAGTCCTTTTTCGCCACGCAGGACCTCGCCCACTCCCGCCTCGTCCTCTGGTCCAACGGTGACCTGAGCGAGAACCCGGTCGTGGAAAAGTATCTCCGGCGCTATCCCGATTCGTTCTCGCTCGGTGTCGTTGACATCCCCTCTCTCGCCAGGGGCACGGCCATGGAGGCGAGCAGCCGCCTCAAGCTCAACGACAAGAAAGCGTGGGTCGACGGCGACCTCGTCCGTCTGCTCGTCATCTGGAACTATGGCGGCATGTGGATCGACATGGACATGCTCCTTACGCGCGACCTCGAACCTCTCCTCGAGCACGAGTTTGTCACGCAATGGGACTGCTGGGGTAACGTCGCTTTCTCTCGTCACGTACTCATGATTGACTGACGTCTGGTTCGCCTCTTGCTCCTCCCGATCACACGCACACGCTCTTCGAACTACCTTACCTTTGGTGACATAGGCAAAACTTACCAAGCGCTCAATGGCGCCCTCATGCACTTCAGGCAACACTCACCCTACCTCTGCGAAGCCTTCCACCTCATGGCCACCTCCACCCCGCCCCGTGCGTCCTCGACCGACTGGGGTGCGATCCTCTACCTCCGGCTCTGGCGCCGCCTCCTCGCTGCATCCGTCCCCCCGTTCAAGATCCTCCCGTTCTGCTTCAGCGACCCGCTCGCCTGCCGCCTCGACAACAGCGTTCCCGACCCGTTCGAGCCCGACCGCACCGCCCTCGGGCGCTGGACCAAGGCCGTGGGCATGGCCGGGGACGAGGACGAGGGTGGGTTCGGGTTCGGGTTTGGCGGCGGCAGCGGCCACCTCGAAAGGGGCGGTGGGCTTGATATGGCGCTCCAAAAGATCTTTGCCGTGCATCTGCACAATCGGTGGGACAAGCCGTTTCCCAAGGGTGGCTGGGTGGAGCGACTGCTACTCCGCCGGTACGACGAAGTATTGTCCGAACGAGCGTCACCGTCATGAAAGAGAGGACAGAAGGGGAGGAGGAGAGAGAGGATGCTGGTAGGCGGAGGGGTGGCAATCTGGGGACGTGGCTCGCGACCCATGGCGGGACGAACAGACGACCTTTGCGTATGTATAGATCTTCAACCCGTTTCATGGCACTAAAGTGCCCACCCATCTCATCCCCCTGATGATGCGACACGCGTGCTCCTGCATAGCGGATAGTCAGACTCGGCTAACAAGTTCTTATCGGCTCACTCGAACACACTATGCTCGTGCTGTATATATAGATTATGTGCTATCTAACGAGAAGACAAATCGGAGAGACTATCCGAGTTGATCTACATACAAAAATAACGGGAACAGGAAAGTCTGCATTGGGAAAGAAAGACGGAGGGGAAGGTCCAAATATCTCCCCTTCTGTATATCTTCAAAGACGATGGATCTAACGACAACGATGTGATACAAAAATACAATATGGTCGATTGCTCATGTCGTGTGATCACGGCTGGTTACCGGTCACCGGCTGTCTTGGTTGGTGTACATCGATACGTGTTGCGCCATAGTGTTTTCGATGCGGTTATATAGAAAAAAAAATCAAAACAGAGCATCAGACGACGACGACGGGCGAGGGGGAGGTTCACAGAACTACCTTTGACCGAACTATCGGATCAAAAAGCTGTGCGCGACAGAAAGAGCGCACACCCCCGCGCACGCCAGAAATCCAAGTGGATATCCCGATGGGTCGGTTTGCGTGCTTGCCGACCAGAGCTATTGCCATGCCGTGTCAACATCTGAGATAAGCAAAGAAAGGGGACTCACGTAGCCCCCGAGGATCGGCCCAAAACAACGCGCGAGGCTGACAATACTTTGTGCAGCACCGTTGGCAAAGCCAACCGCTGCCGGCGGGGTCACTGAAAGGACAGCGTCGTAAGGTGGGGAGGCATACGAGAGAAAATACGTACTATAGTTTAGGAGGATGGCCACGGCAGTATACGCAAACGTGTTGCCGCAATATCGAACGGCCCTATGTATGTCGGCCAGTCAACGGCAATGGAAACGCGAGAACGATAAACGCGCTTACGTGCTCACGGAGAGCGCTAAGGAGAGAAGACTGTGAGGCTGGGGTACTGGGATAATAGGGCCGGGAGCTCACCGGCCATGAGGAAAAAGTTGCCGTCATCAGACCCACTTGCGAAGACACGGTACAAGATGACGGTGAGGTAAGCAGGAATGAACAAGAATGACCCAAGACGGAACATCGCGAGGTGCGAGAAACGTCCTCGGGGAGGGCTGTTCACAAAGTTAGAAAACACTGTCGAGTGAGTAGGACGTGTGTACGCGCCCGATATTCCTGGAGCAGGGGGGTCAGCAATAACACACCAGTAACGAGTACGAAGTACTCACGGGTAGAGGTGGAACTGGTAGACAATCTGGAAGAAACACATCAAAGCAACTGTAAAGTTTATATATGAGTGCGCTCAATGTGCCAAATGACAACGGCGCGTACTGAGTTGCGAGAAGTGTCCGGGGTTCAGGTTCAGGCCTCCAGATCCATAATCGCTGTTAGCATCCACATCAGTCCCATTGCCAATTCGGAAAGCGACGGCCAGCTCACCTGACAAGATACGATAGGAATACTTGATCATGCGTCGTGCTGTGCAGCGCCAATAACCCATACTGAATGATGATCAAAACAGGGAGCTGAGATGCCAACGACGGGGGTTTCTCTTCCACTTCCTCTGCAACGCCTGCCTCGAGGCCATTAACGTCGTTCAATGATCCGCGACGCTCGGGAATTGGGGTTAATGCATCCGGAGCTTCGACCTCGCGCAACTGGGCATCCAGCACGGCAGGTGGCACCCGGACACCCGCGTGGGCAAAGATACTAGGGCCAGTCGCGGACGACCGGCGAGACAGGCGACCGCTTCCGGGAATGGGTGAACCGAACCCAGATGTCCGCGAAACCGAGCGTGGAGGAATGCTCCGAGCCGACGGAAACCTAGCCATCGACGGACGCTGGCCACGCTGCGATGGGATCGTCGCACTGTCAACACTCCGCGAGTCCTTCCTCCCGCGGACGGTCCCGAACACGTCCTGTACGTCAGCATCTTCTTCACCTTCCGATCTCACCCGTTCGTCGTCCACCGGCAGATCAGCGTCCGGATCATACTGTTCATTGTCCACATTCATTGCGGCAGCAACCCACAAGTCCGCAATATTGGTCACCGCATTCTCGTTTGCCATGAGCAATCGCTGGGCAAAGTTGAGTTCCGAGCCATCATAAGACGATTGGGGATCATCGAAGTAGGTGCTCCGGGTCCTCAATGTACTCGCTATGCTCCTGCGGGGTATGATCGTACTCGCTAGTCGATGTTTCTGACCACCGCTGTAACCATAAGCAGAACCATTCGCCCGGTTCCATCGTTGTCTATTTACCGGGGAAGAAGGAATCAAGGGGACCGACGGTGTAGTAGGGATTTCGGTGGGGAGCATGACTGGCGAGCTTGATCCAGTGTAAATCGAGAATGAACGCGAGATCTTCCGTCTAAGGCTACCAAGCAAGCCTGTAGGTTGTTCGACTTCGATGGGTTCATTGATGACCTCGTCCTCCTCGGGTATTGACGGCTGCTGGTTTGCAAGTTTTTCCGGGGGAAGTTGAATGGCCCCCTCTCTCGGTCCTCCATCCCGACCAAGGAAGAGCGACAACAACGAGCCTACAAGGAGTTAGTGGAATGAAATAAATTGAAGGACGAAATGACCCCACCGATCAAAGTAATGCTGCCAGCAACAGCACATGGCAGGAAGTACGGATAGTTAACGAAAAACGGAGTGGAGCCAAACACATCCGGCCACTTTTCAGCAGGCCGCTCGACTAGAATGCACGTTTAGCTGCCACGGCGATGGCCAGTCAACCAAGAGATGACGCACACGCTCCTCCGACAATGGCGCCTGCGACACCTCCGAAACCCCAACAGAACCTTGAAAACACATCAGTTAGTGGCTGCTAGGATGTGCGATGCCAAGTTCGGTTACCCCATGATGGCATAGGCTCTGCCTTCATTAGTGGCATCGGTCACGCTAGTAACGCAACCACGGGCCACGCCGACTGCACCTGCAAAGATACCTTGGAGTAGACGAACGACGAGGGCCTGGCGGAACGACGTGCAAGTACCAAAGATCGAAACGGTGACCGTACTCCCAAACAAGGAGAGAAACAACACGGTCCGACGACCATGTTTATCAGCCACCGTGGCCTGGAAAAGAGGTCTGAACAAACCCGACCAATGATATAAGCCGATTGGTACACACCCATAACAAAGAGGTAAGGAATTGAGTGAGAAAAAACGCAGCGACTGGCGAGTGGGGTGAGCGGATTATGAGGACGAAGGCTCGAGTGGGCAGACCTAGAATGCCGGTGTAAAATGCAATCTCTGATTCCCCTTGAAACTCGCCGAACGCTGGAACGATCAGATGTCTCAGAGGTGAGTTTCACGCGACGTATGCCACATGAAGTCATACCCTTGACCATGAAAAGTAGGAACGGCATCGATACGTTTGCAGACAAGAACTCCCCAAGCATTGTCTACACGGTTCTGAGAGTGACAGTGCAAGGAGGCGAGTGACCCACTCACAATGGACAATACAATCATAGATATAACCGGTAGGGGCGTCGAGTCTGGTTCCCCGGCGTGCAGCGCGCTTGGAATAGGCGGTCGCTCCAACGTTTGAGACTTGACCCCAAGCTCCTCGTCCTGGGAAATCAGCCGGGACAGGATGCTCGGCCGTGTCCAGGAAGCGTGCCGCGACGGCCGGTGCTCATCGATGTCTGAGATATCGCCGTCGTGGTGTATCCCCAGCGCGTTCGGGACACCAAAGGAACGTCTTGACGGCGACGACATCTGAAGTTGGCCTGTCTGAGGTGCCCGTCTGGGCGGGCGTGAACCGAACTTTCGAGCCATCGTCGTAGTTTAATACCGATGCTGTCCGGGTACGCAGCGCTTCTGTCAGTAGTGGATTATGTAATCGAGTCGGCGAATGAAGACGGTGTCGTGCGCGTGCCAGTCGCCCATTGGCACAAATCCCTATCGCGCTTCGTCCTTATCGACCTCCCGCGCCCTGGCCGGAAAAAAAGGGAGATGTATTCTAGAATATCTGGATCGACTCCATTTTCTATGCCCCGGAGCCCCTCTGGACGAACAAAAGCCCTTCCTCGTCCAAGAACTACATAAACGAGGGAAGTCAAAGTTCCCACTGCTCCACAGCGCAAATATTGCGCTCCATCAGCGGACCTCCCTTCCAAGCGGGGATTTCATCGCCGAAATGATTAGAGGGTGCTGAATCGAACTCGGGTAGGCGAGGATGTCATCGTCAATTTTCCCATTGGGCAGATCGGTGCTGACACTATCCGGATGTCGAACTCGTGCGCTCAAAGCTTTCCATTCAGACGCGCCGGTTCCCTTCTAAAGGGCAAGTGTCACGTCCGCCTGTTTTGACGGAGTAATCTGACAACCGCCATTTGAAAGAGGCCGCTTTCGTGCTGATTTGGCACGGCTCGCCTGTGCGGTGGACAACGGAACGGGTTGAGCGTCACAAGTACCAGATGGAAATCAATCCACCACTTCGCATCACCCGAGGTTGCCTTGTCCGGCGCTGTTTCGATATCGGTTCCTTGCGGCCGTCTCGCACTCTCCCTGTTCACGTTGCCCCGCGTGTCAGCCGAGTACAATACGAACGATAAAGCACAATGCATTCGGCCGAATCTTGGCCAGCGGATCAGCTTGGACGATCTGGTCGACACGTCGACAATTGCCAACAAACAGCCACACCTGCTAGCGGTCAGTCGAGATCGAGACAAGGACGGTATTTACCAACACAAGACCAATGCAGCACGTTGCAGATGACACCACGCTCTCCATCCAGGGGTCAGACAGCACGGGGCGGACTTGCCCTCGACTCGAGAACGACCGGTGTGTCCCACTATGGCGCTGTGGGGACGTTTGAACCCAATAGACCCGTGAAAGCTCCGGCAAAGGCCTAGGATATTGCTGTTCAGGCAGATCACCGCCACGGAACTCAAGGGACTATATATGCACAGTGCTAATCAAAGATCCATAACAGTATATGAATGAACGGAGATGTCTGACCCGTAGCCCAAACCATAGCACTTTATGGGCACAGGAAGTAGATAACTCACGGAGATCGAGGTTCGGAGGTGAGCTGGATACGTACAAGAGCCATGCAAATCGGGAACTGAACAAGAGTCAGGTGTGAACCAAGTGTTTCTCGATTGAAAGACGCAGGTCCGACCGACATTCAAACCATCGCGGCACCTCATCCAAACGATGCCTTTGAATGGACGGGCCTTCAATGATCGGCCACGGCTTTCCGAAGTGATTTTGATGTTCGCGCTGACGCTAGATGGGAATACGCACCAGAGATCGAAGCATAGAGGGACAAGAGCACTCCAACAAGTATAATGTATGCGCATTCGGCCAAGTTCCAGCTTCAGACGGTCTAGAAGTCATGGGGCACAGGTCCACGAACCGAGCCCACCTTGGAACAGTAACTTGACGAATACCTGTAGTGGCCCTCGACACTCTCGCAAAAGACTGCCTTGCTATACCGAAACGTGAAAGTTGAGCTCTATGGGACATCCAAAACAGTATGAACACGGGGCTATACTACTACCACTTGCTTCCGGCCCGCACGATCTCCTCCGTGACTCGGAAGGAACAGCCAGCATGGCAACGAGGTATTCAACTTGATGTGTGCGAAAGAACCGTTAAAATGCCCAGTTTGTTCGATGTGCACAACGCCATGCTAATGGCTTTCAAGACCTGCAGAGCCAACAAAAAAAGTCGGAAACCCCAACAGAGAGGAATCCGTGAGCCGCTCGATCGGGAATTGGGTAACTCGGTGGCGGTTCGTGTATGTCATTATGAACCACAATCGTCGCCAAACCAGATCGTCTGGTGCTGAATTCCGGCCATGCCGTGACTATGTCGAACCGTTCTCGTTGACACTGTTACCTCGCGTAAACAGCATCAAAGGGTCTCGTTCAATCACCCATGTTGCATACTTCCCTGCTCCTGGTAGCATCCTTGGTTGCGCTCGCTGCCGCCCAAGGCAGTCCCCAATGCACTGGGGGCGAGACTGTCTGTTGTAAAAAGGCACAAGACGTGGGTTGCCTGCACAAACGCCCTATGGCCTCCACTGATTCCACCGTTTGTTTCGCTCTCGCAGGCATACGCCATTCCGGATCTCCTCTCCGCGGCAGGCGTGTCTGTCACAGCTGCAGCCAACCTTGGACTGGTTGGTTCTGCCTGCACAGCGCTCACCGTCATTGGGGATGGAGTGGCCTGCGCAACAAGCCAGATACCATTGTGCTGCACACACCACGACAAAGTTTGTCGCTCGTTCGTCGTGAATACTGCATCTGTGCTGACAATTGCGCGCAGGGCGCGCCTGTGAGCCTCGGTTGCACGCACATCACTCCCGTGTTGGTGTCGTTGTCATGATGCTCCAACTTGCTAGTTTGCAGAGTTTTCAATCTTTTTAGAGTATTTGTTGTGCTCCAGGTATAATTCGAACTAGAAATTTCTTTCACGGTCGACCACATGTCTTGTCCCTCGTCTCCTTTAGCAACAAGCTGAACGATGCGTAGCAATCTAGTTTCCGAAATCCTTTACCGCAAATTCGTACCGTGAGAAATGAACATATCAAGGCTCCCAGGTTGGCAAGCACTCAACTTATCAAGTCCCACCGTCCGCTTGCCCTTCGATACACATTCAGTTACTCCTCTTATCCGTATCAATCTATCCTTCATCTAGGGAGATGGCGTATGACACCAAACGGCGGATTAACGAGCATTCCCTGGGGCGTTACTCAGATTCGCTAATCCAGGACATCCGCATGGCGAGAAAGACTCATCAACGGAGATGCGACAAGCCGGTCAAGCCAAAATATGGGGCCGGGAGGACGCACGGGTGGCCCACTAGTACTGCCGTGTCTGCGGCTGACTGTCAGTATCGGGGTGATGTAGGCAGGTTTAATAGCGGTGGAGATGGTGCAGAGTGTCAGATCGCACCGCCGGGATAACTTCAGACGAGAGTGTGGTATGGGTGCATCTACAGACAGTAGAGTCAAAGTTACGTGGGTCCGAAACTTTCCAGACCTCATGCCGCAGTTGAAGCCAAACAACAGTTTCCTAGGTGAATGACGTCCCGAAAGTGTCATTGTCATGTAGCTCATCGTCAAGTGGGTCAAGCCTCGGATTTGCCAATGGCACTCGAAGCTGGCCCCGCGAGGCTTCGGACAACTTGGACGCCGCGGCCTAGGTTCATGTCACCGAAACTTAGAAGGTACCTCGACATTAGACGACATGTGTCAATGGACGGAGAATGTCAGTGGCAATCTGGCTGGACTTGTTTTGACTCATCACAAGTTCATGTGAGCTGTATGCTCTCCATTGCCCTTACTTCCTCAGATGGGCCCGCGAAGCATCTCGTATCGCAGTCGAGAAGAACTGGGTTAGGATATTCCAGAGTCACACTGGCAGGCCCCGTCGGTCCACGTGGACCATGATCTCACGGGGGGTCAGAAATATCGTCGACAGTCTCCACGACAACTTCAAACAGCCATAGCACGTGTAGGCATGTGCGTCATCTCTACACCGTGTAACTGTCGCCGCTCTCTGTCTTTGCGCATGTAGCCACAAGATAAGCTACGTTTACACTTGATCAGGTACCAGTTCCGAGGAGTCGAGATTTGCTTGCAATTTGATCAACGACCGGTCCCGACGCTGTGTAGGTCCGGAATGTAATCGGACCTGCCCATATGCCGGTCCTCCTGCGGTCTGCTTTAAAAGCTGACTAGTCCTCACCCACCGATAAAAGCATTCGGTCAACGTTCAGTACTGTATCTGATTTCTTTTCCATCCGATTCTTCTTCTTACCCAAATATACGCTGTCGCTCCTTTAGGATTCAGCTGTCGCTACAAGATGTCTACCCACCGACCTGCGTCCCCAGCCATTCTCCTTCCCGACCTTGTCTCCCATTGTACATTCAACCTTCGCCTGAACCAGGACCACGAACTTGTCTCTATTGAGTCGGAGCACTGGCTGTTCAATGGCGATCCCGATCTCGACGAGGCTGCTCGTCGTGCCTTTCATGGCCTCAAGGCTGGAAAACTCGCATCAATGTGTTACCCTAATTGCGATCATCCACAACTCCGCGTCTGCAGTGATTTTCTCAACTGGCTCTTCCACCTCGACAATCTCTCCGACGACATGGATGATCATGATACAGACAAGGTCGCAAATGTCGTAATGAACTCCCTGTATCACCCGTACACATACTGTTCTTCCGCCCGCCTGAACCACATGACGAAAGAGTCAGTCCGTTTTCTATTTGTGCTCGTCATTTGTCATTGTCTTTGCTCACCCATGATGTTAGTTTCTACAAGCGTATTGTCGAAACCGCTGCCCCTGGCACCCTTCAACGCTTCCAGGAGACGATGGATTTCTTCTTCCAAGCAATCCATCAGCAAGCCCTCGACCGTGCAAGGGGTACTATCCCTGATCTAGAGTCGTACATTGCCCTCCGACGCGACACGAGCGGGTGCAAACCATGCTGGGCGCTCATCGAGTACGCTCACCACCTCCATATACCGGATGACGTCATGGACCATCCCATCATTCGCAGTCTTGGCGAAGCCACAAACGACCTCGTCACGTGGTCTAACGTAAGTTTAGTCCCAGGACGCCCAAGTGCTGATGGAGACGGTCCTTTCTTTTTCTAGGACATTTTTTCGTACGACGTCGAACAATCCAAAGGGCACACGCACAACATGATCGACGTCATCATGCACGAACAAGGACTGGACCTTCAGGACGCCGTGAACGTCGTCGGCGGGTTTTGCGAGCGCGCCATCGCCCAGTTCGTGCGCGACCGCGACCACCTGCCCTCCTGGGGCCCCACGATCGACGCCGACGTGCGGGTGTACGTGGACGGGCTGGCAGACTGGATCGTAGGCAGTCTACACTGGTCGTTCGAGACGGAGCGGTATTTCGGGAAAGACGGGGAGCGGGTCAAAGCGACTCGCCTTGTCATGCTACGAGCCCGAGCCTCACGTGTTTGTTTTCCGAGCGCATCTGGTGGGGTATGTCAGATGTTCCAGCCCGGCCTTTGAAACATCAGGTTGGAGGCTCCAGTTTCTCTGAGTCGGCGTGGAGGTATTAATCTGGCTTCCGGCCTTTTTCCTCATCTAGTTTTGGTGGTTCCCTTGTCAACTCGCCTCAGTGAGTTTATCTGTCACACAGCCACACCGCGATCGGGAAATGAAAGAAAAAGGAAAGGAAACAACGGAATAGTGTGTGGGCAATCTTGGTCCGGGACCTCTTCGCGCTGGGATCTCTGATGCGCTAAGCTTTGAGATGGATCTTTTTGTTTGTTCATCTCTCACCGTCGACAGAAGGCAGAGTTTCTTCCCATCCTACCCTCTCCCAACATCATACATGTATTGCACTTAATCTGTAGAAACCGGCGAGCTATCCGGTTTACTTTCAAGTGGTGCGTGACTTTCATTCGTAGGGACAATCTGCTTCGGACGCTATTGCATACACGAACGCCCCTGCGATACTCATCTTTGTCTTCATCTGATGCGGGCTTGTATGTATTTCACATATGTACGGACTCGGAATTTATAATAAACACAAACAGACTCCAATCTTACAGCGCAGACGGGTGTGGGGAGCAAAAATGTCTGAAATCGGGTTCGGCAAACGACGACCATGCAGATAAATGCTGAGACATGGACGTTCCATGCGCACGATGCATGGTGAAGGGAAAAAAGGAAGCGGGGAGAGGAGCCAAAAGATAAGCCGGCACACGTGAGTCCTGCCAACATGCGGACAGAAATGAGCACGAGTGTATGAAAAAAAATCATGGATGTGGGTGCCTGCGACGGGGATAGTGGTGATGATGCGCCTCGAGGCAGCAACTATCGCCAACTATTTCGCTCGGGAGAGATGGTTGGGGCTGGAAGGGGTTCCCGTTCTTGTCGTCGAACCGCACGCCCCTTGCCGCCCAGCGATGGCACCACTTGTGGATAAAGCGCGCGTGCCCTGCCACGCCTGCCAACGTTCCCGTGTTTCGGATCCGGATCTGTGCCAGCTGAGGAAGATTCGATTCTTCGATCTCGCACATCAGGTCCTCCAGCGGTTTCATCACGTACGCCGCGAATATCTGCGCTGGCACTTCGACGATGTCTTCGCTGATCGGGAAGATCCCAATGCGTCTCAGAGAAGGGTGGCAAAGGTCGTCTAGCTGCTGGTGTGGAAAGATGGTGACGAACGTGTCGAGGTTGGAGCACTTGCCGATGATCTCGGGCAGGAGTGGGGTGTATGCCACCGTCCGAACGATCCGGATCTTGTCCCCGTGCGTCTGCAGAAAATCGGGGCTAAATGGCGAGAAACCTTCGAGGCGATGTAGACAGGGCAGCTGATCTGGCGACTTGGACAGCATGAGAAGGAACGTGTTGAGCGGGACGTTTCCCAGTGATGCGTGGCAAAACGAGGAGCTATCGCCCAGTATCAGGGTCCTGAGGTTGGGCAGAATGAGATACTCTTGACGAGGTTTTTCAGGAAATGAACCATATATGTTGGCCAAGGTGAGACTCCGAAGGTTGCCCAAGGCCCGCAGCAAGTCCATCAGGTCACTCCAGCCTGGACTCTCGTTACAAGTCCACTCCAGCCTGCGAAGTGAATTTGAGCATGTTGTGAGGAGTGCTCGTATGACCTCGGCGGGTGTTTGCATGGGAGGAAGAACGGTCTGCGGGATTGATGTTGACGACATGTAGGAGTTGCTGTTGGTAAAGATCTCGAGATTCGGAGTACACTGCAAAAGACGGGCGAGATGGATCGCGTCGTCGGGCTGCGGATTATGCAGTTGGGTATCCACCCGACGGGTCAGCAACCCCAGCGCACGGGCGCTGTCAGTGACTTTGCTCCTTTCGAGACGGTCGGCAAAGATGACGACTTGTCTAGAGCAAGTAAGATGGATGTGCTCGTGGACGAGCTCTGACACGACCATATACCAGCTTTTGTTCACCAGTAGAAGTGCTAACCGGGCTGAAGGCATCGTGGTCCAAGAGACATCGGAACCGCGGGTCTCGGAGAAGAGATCAAGTCGATCAGACAGCAGCACTCCGGGTACCTGGACAAGCAGGGAGAAGATGTGCCGCCAAACTTCGATGGGGAGGGATGGCAGTGTAGGCATGGCAGGTATCGCAAGGTTTCGCAGTAAAAGTGTCCGTGGCAAGTGTCACCGTTAGGCCGGCTTACCACCCTGGCAGGCTGAAATGAATAGCGATACGAAACAAGGGCAGACGAGCGTCGAGACGGCGAGTCGCGAACACCTTGAAATGGTTTGAACGGTCGCCGAGATTGCGCTTTCCTGAAGGATATGTGGGTATTAACCTGACCCCTACGGGACGGCACCATTTGCACCGTGACTCGAGGCCAGTCCAAGTGCGTATTGCGGCAATCTTGTTCAACTTGTGTTGCGGCAAGCAAAATACGTATCATCGTACCAGCCGCCCATCGTTTCCGTGGGTTTGCAAGTTGGTTGGGCGGAGAGTGATTGGGAAATATCGTCCCAGGAGTCATTCAAGCCCTCGCCGGTCCTCTCATTTTTGTGACTTGTCATCGCTTTCCCCTCATTGCCACGACAATGGGTACTAAAAGCAGTACGTTTCGATGCTCATCTTACTCTTGTCCGACACCTTCATGTCTGCTCACAACCACACAAAGCCGACATGTTCGACATTGATCGAACTCATCTGCACAGAAAACCAAGAATCAGTTGTAACGACGCTACGTGTGCGCGCAGCACAGAGCCATCGACAAGAGTGACAACGTTGTCCTTGTTCTCGACACGCACGACCCAGAGGTTGTTCGACAACGGAAAGCGAGAGAAAGGAGCACATGCTTCAGAATGCGTAGGATCTGTTTTTCGAGTTTCGCCTTCATCGATGAGAGCCCCATACTCCATTTCAGCGGGTCATGAGCTCTGCTCATTCCTAGTTCATTCAGAATTTCCTGGGGATGTTTCCCTCGACTGTGGGCAGTGCGGACGCAATGCTCTAGACTGTCCTGCATTCAAGATCTCATCCCAGAGGTCACTCCAGAGCAAGAGGTCGAATGTGGGCTGGACATTTATAACATTAGACCCGGAATCTCCGGCAGGTGCCAAGACGAGGCTATAAAGCTGCTGATCTCTGTCTCGCGGGGGAGGGGATTGGCTGTGAGAGTGTTCAAGCTACGGGAGGCCACACCGGGTCCGATCGGGTGTCGGAACCTTCAGAAGGCGCTGGGGATGAGGCCTAGGTCCCACTGGTAATCCGAGATCCAACGCGTCTGATTTGTTTCGTGATGGCCTTCATTATAGAATTTGGTGGCGAGTAAGCTGAGAGATGAGTGAAGCGCGACTGTAGTATGTGAATTGATATGCGCCAGTGAGGCACCTACTGGGGCCGCCTGCTCACCTGATACTAGATATGCCCTCCCAGCCGGCCTACTAGATGCCGCTACTGGCGGGCAAGGCTTTCTGTGGATCTAACTATATATCTTGCTGTGTCCGCAACATGGTACATAGCGCAAGGCTAATTGCTAGTTGGGTGGTTATGTAATCATGATTACAGGATCTTGCGACTCTTGCCAAACAGCGTCCTGGGCCCGTGGAGCCTTTCGGTCCTGGTGCACTGCAACCATGTCCAAGAGGAAGGCCCGTTCATTGCCCTTATCGGCTACCAAAAGAGTCAAGGTCCAGTATGAGTCGCTTGACAGTTTGCCTTGGAAACACGTCGCGAGACCCGTCGACACCGGCCTCGACGGCGACGATGGTATTCTCGAATTCGAAGAGGTCAACGACGTCGAAATCGTCTACGAGGAGAAAGATGGTGGAAAGGTCGTCAAGTTTAATGTTCGTCCGCCCATTATATAGCTTCTCCGAATCACGTCTGGCGTCTGCGCAGGTCCTACAACGTTTGGATAGCGCACCGGCTGACGAACCGTCGCCCACGGAACCTCCCACTAGCATAGTAGGTTCAGTTCGGGCGCCCGCCTTCGCTTCATTTAATAGTAAGACATTTCTATCTTCTCACCTCACAGACTCATCTTTTGAGCGCAGGCGCACTCCTGCCCAAATGGCGCTCGTTCCGCTTGCATCCTCACCTCATGCAGGTCTTGTACACAAAATCGTTTACCACCCCTACTCCAATCCAGTCGCAAGCACTCCCGTTTGCCCTCTCCGGTCGTGATATCATTGGTGTGGCAGAGACGGTACGCTTCATCCATTCTTCCTTTCCCATCAGACCTAATCCTCGCCCTCGTAGGGATCAGGAAAGACGCTCGCGTACGGGTTACCGATTCTCCATCGCATACTCTCACAGCCGAGGCATCCCACCCAAAAACGCACCCTCCAAGCTCTCATTCTCGCCCCTACGCGAGAACTTGCTCTCCAGGTTTCAGACCATCTGAATGTGTTCTGCAGGACCATTGGGCCTGCACTTACGGAAGAACTGAAGGAAGCGGAACTGGGCACCACCACCAAGCGAAAAAAAGGTGACGGTGATGCACGGGCGTTACCTCTCGTTAGCGTTGCCGTTCTGGTCGGAGGGATGTCTTCCCAGAAGCAACGGCGGATCCTTGATCGCGGAGTCGATGTGTTGATCGCAACGCCCGGGCGGTTGTGGGACACGCTCGAAGAGGTACGTCCCTAACGGTGAAGATATCCGTCGCGTTGTGAAGATGAGAAAGACTAGGATGAGGCGCTCACACGACAAGTTCATAACCTCAACGTTCTCGTGTTAGATGAAGCAGATCGGATGATCGAAGCAGGACACTTTGCCGAGATGGACAACATCCTCCGTCTTACCGTCCGCCAATCAATGTGAGGAAGTCGACCTAGTCCAAACCAGCCCTGACACGTTTGATTCAGAGAAGACGAGATTGAACCAGAATCGAACGAGCAAGGGAGTAATCGAGGATCGCCACCGAGCGACTTGCAAACCTTTGTGTTCTCCGCCACGCTGAGCAAGGATCTCCAACGAAACCTCCGACGACGCTCAAGATCCAACTCGGGTAAAAAGGGTGACTCCAAACCGCCAAGCACCCTGGGTGAGGCCCCACTCTGGATCCAAATGAATTTGCCGTACCCACCCCCACGTAATATGCGTAGATGACCTGCTTCTTCGACTCGACTTCCGGGATCCGGACCCAAAGGTCATCGACATCAGCCCGGAGGGCGGTGTAGTCTCCACGCTTCAGGAGAGTAAAGTTGAGTGCCTTGCATCGGAAAAGGTAGCTCCACAAACACGTGTTCTGACTAAGCTTATATACGCCAGCAGGACGCGTATCTTTATTATTTTTTACTGCGGTACCCCGGTCGCTCCCTGGTGTTCCTATCGGCAATTGACGGCATTAGACGTCTTACGCCGCTACTGGAGCTCCTCAATCTCAAGGTGTTCCCGTTGCACTCGCAGCTGGAGCAGCGCCAACGTTTGAAAAACCTCGATAGGCGGGCACCTGGTCTGTTTTGGTATCGGTTGAAACTAACTCGGCGCCACCGGTCAGGTTCAAGGCAACTGCAGGCGCTGTTCTGCTAGCAACTGATATCGCAGCGCGGGGGCTGGACATACCAGCGGTGGACCATGTCATCCACTATCAAATCCCGCGCACCGCTGACGTGTTTATCCACCGGAATGGTCGGACTGCGCGCGCCATGCGCAAGGGCTTCAGTCTACTGATGTGCTCCCCGGACGAGCGTCGAATCGTGAGAGGGCTGTTGTCGAGTCTAGGCCGTCGTAGGTGGATTGTACCCTGGATGAAGGACCGTTTTCCTGATGTATCGAACGTGGGATCAAGGAGATGCAGAGATACCCGATATCAGCATCGAGTTGACGATGCTCGATCAGCTGAAGGAACGGATACGGTTAGCAAAGCAGGTTGATATACAACAACACCAAACGAAAAAGGAGCATCACGAGCGCAGCTGGCTGCGAGCGGCTGCGGACGCAATGGAGATAGAACTTGACTCGGACGTAGTGAGGTCGGTGTCACCCCTGCTGTGATTGAGCGGTGCGGTTCGTCCTGACCAAGTCCGATACGTGCCATTAGGGAGTCCGAAGATGAACGCAGACCAACCAAGCCTGGAAGAAAGCGGACGAACGCCCAGATCGCAGCGTTGAAGGGCGCGCTAAGGGATATGCTTGCTCGGCCGCTGATCGCGAGAGGGGTTTCTACTCGATACATCACCTCGGGCAGTCGGCCTATCGCGGACGATCTGGTGGGGGGAACAGGTCAGTCTCGTATTGATCACGGGAAAAATGGAGCGGTATTTGAGAGCTAATATAAACACGGATTTGACAGTGCATGAAACCATGTTGGGACTAATGAGAACGGAGGCTGGGAGTGACCTCGTTGGCATGCATCGGGAGCGCGAGGTGGGGGTGAAGCGAGAGCAGGATGCGACGGAATGGGGCGGGATCGGCTCCTGATGGAGTTCTGCAACGAGGCCATGGAGGATGACGTCGTTGGGCAGCCGAGCATGTGGTCTAATGGCCACCTGGGCGGGCACTGGGCGCTCGTTGAGCACCGGGCACGCCTCGAGGCCATGTTTGTTAGCCATTGTTATCGCCACTACACGTGTTGGCACCGCGATCTTGGAGGGCGCAGATCTAACCTTGTTCATGTTCGCAACAGGTCCAAACTCCGAAGCTGGTGTGGTAATTATTTATACACTCGTCGAGTTATCCCCCGGGCAATTGCGCCCTCCTCCCCCCTTTTATCTTCTCCTCCACGGTCCCGATGAATTCCCCCCAGTCGCCCCAGTTTGGAGTGACCTTGACGGTGTCGACGGTTGCCAATGCCTTCATCAAGTTCAGACGAGCCCGACATGACGCACTCGACTTCGCTTCGGGCACACCCGTCACTCACCCATCCCTGTGCGGGCGAAATGCGACGTGCGAGCGACGGGTACCGCTTGAGCACGGAGACCGCTATGTGTGCACGGGTGCGGTGGACGTTGCAAAGCTACTTCGAGGCTCACGGGCGAGTCTGTTGGAGAAGGCAGTGTATCTGGGTGCAAACGTTCTCGTCGAGGAGAGGTGTGTTTCTCTCCTCTTTTGTTTTCGTTCGTACTTGTTGTGTCGCCGAGCTGTCTCGCGACCATGCCCCTCTGGCTTTGGTGTTGACATCTTGGCATTGTTGGCTTTTTTTTTCCTTTTGGCTGGTTGGCGAATTTTTTTTTGGTGTAGAAATACCTTTGCATCGCATCATGAAACAAGATGGCTGACTATGCACGTCCGTCTGCTTTCGTATGCAGCTGGGTTTGCCGAATACGTATACCTAAAAACAGGTATGACGGCAAGTTTCGGGTCCAGGTCAGCCTTTGTTTCAGGGCACATACGGATTACGCTGACTGAACGGTCGTTGGGCTTCTCTAGATCCGATATTCCGCATCCGCCTCGCGGTCGTCCGTCCCGGATCCACAAAAACCCGTCGCCTTGGACAGGGTGATGAACGTCCCTGGACTGATGACGATCCTTGAACGCGAAGAATTCCCTCCTTGAAAACTGTCGTCTCCGCCATGTTTTACCTCTGCTCATGCTCGACCTCCACCCCTTGTCGCTCAATGCCCAAGACTGCGTTTGTCGTTCCTCGACGCTCGTCTCCACTCTACTGTCTCTACATTATAATGTGTCCTAATCTTTTCTCATCTCGCCTACACGAACGACGACGAAATATATGACTATCTTTACAACTGTACTTGTTTTCTCCCCTTTTCCGTGGGCGTTTGGACACATTTTTGATACCATACACGAGTAAATTATTCAAAATGTACACAACTATATTATACAGCCTCGGTTATCTCGATCGGTTGTAGTTTACGAGTGCCACGTCATGAACCATCCACTGATGGGTTTTTGCCGCGTTCCAGGGCGGTTTGTTTGTGGTTCGACTCTGCGATGGAGTGCGGTCCGACTTGGTCGCAGTGGTCAGTGTAAACATTCTAGAGGGCAAGTTGCACACCAGGTGGCCATCGCTTGGTTAGAATGAAGATGCAGGCTGCCAAATCCCATCTGACACCGGTGTCGGCTTGTCTGAACCTACCCGTCAAAGAGAGTACCAATGACGGGAAAGGGAGGGGGGGGGGGGCGCTGCCGCCCTGATCAAGGCTCCGTGGCTTCCGGCGATAGCACTGGCAAAACAATGATGATGATATGACGTTAAGGCCGCATGGAGCGGCAGGATCCGACGTTGCTTTTTTTGCAGAATTATCATATCATGATACGGTGCACGGACACCACGAGTGAGTCCATCGGCCGAAAGCGTCCGACAGCACCGCCATCCAGTCTATGTGTGTATATTTGTTTGTATGTGCGGGGACGCCACAGCGTGCCGGCAAGCGAGGCTGATCGCCGGCCGAAAGAAAAGACTCTCACGCTTGTTTGGGGGTTTGATGGCGGAGCGGCCCCTCCCTTGCTGTCGCACTGAATCACAGGTCTGCGGCGCGGGCTGGAAGTAGGACCAACGTCGACCCCGGGGATCCACGAGCTGCCCGCTGGCGTCGGGTCCGTTGTGTCACAGTCAGTTTCGGATTTCGGGTCAGCCGGTCTTGACTGCGCAGGGCGAGCTGTTTCAGTTGTCTGGCAGGGTCGCTTGTTAGGTATCGCCACTTGACCACACCTTAGCCCGCAGAACACCCCGAGGGCCTGCCGTCCGCCCGTGGCCAGAGATGGAGCCTGGGTGGGGGATCTCGATCCGCAACCAGTGTGCCAGCATAGCGCAGACCCCCACCTCCCTTGGACGCCGTATCTTGCCCGACCCACTCCGAAATGGGAGGCTGCGTCAACCCTTGCCAAGGAAGCGCCAGATCGCCAGCATCACTCCATATGCCACCCACCAACGGATAACGAGCATATAATCGACATTTGGACTTCATTGTAGGTATATCGCTCGTCGTAATGACGCTAAAAGTTCCAGGTTATTTGACCTCCGTGTGGGCTTCACGCGGTTTCCATCAACCCGATGGCGCGCTTCGCACACCACACGGGCTAATTTCACACACCACACGGGCTAATCGTGATCGTGCAAACCAAGAACATCGATTCCCGTGCCCGCGATATCGTAACTACCCGCCACCTTCCCGACGACACCAGGGGATGGGGGGCATGACTAGCGCCAAAGGTCAACACCCCCTGTCATTCCCGATGCCGATGACACGCACGCCCACCTGACGATGGTTGAGCCAAGCCAGGACTTGTTAGGCCCCGGTATAGTAGGTGCCAGGGATCCCCTGATGGGCCGTTCTGCCAGCGGACTTCGGCGCAACTTCGTTCTTGTCGATCATATCGGGCGCGAGCGCAACTTTTTTTGTCGTGATGCGGAGTGGCGGAGGGCAGCGAACGCCCGGGCGTGCTGCGACTCAAGCAAGGGCTGTCGGGGAACAAGTACTGCCTTGAGGACCGAAATGTGAAGAGGGCCTCCCATGATCATAACATAAAGTCCTGGCTCTCGAACGGCGCACCGTCTCTGCGCCGAACACCTCCGGGATTTGGAGGAAGGGACCGGTGATACTCGGGTGCCCTGGCTGCCCACAGCGGAGCAAATTCAAGACGAGGTACCACAGCACGGCATCGATCGGCTCGCCGATAATGGACCATACCACCCTCATGCTCAGCCTCATGATACCCGGGGGGCGTGTACAATGACGCCTAGCGGATTGGTAGACGAGTCCCAATATTTTTGGTGCTATATAACTGGGGTCAGGAAAAAAAAAGGGTCCTTGATGTATCTCCTTGATAGGGTGACGCTAGTCCTGCACGAGATAGCCCAGAAACTTTTCATCGGCGTTAGAGGATAATGCAAAAACTACGAATGGCACAAGAAATTACCGCGGTGTTGGTAATGAGTCCAGCGGCAGAGGAAGCCAAGGTTGTATCCTATCCTTCTGACACTAGTGCGATCTTCCCACTGAACCTCTCGATTGCTCAAGACCGTGGGAGGTGCTCACCTTGCAATCACATAAATCGCGCCGTGTCCGGTGACCCTTATTGCCGGCGAGCCGCGGCAAAATAGATCCAGCAAACTCTAGTTTGATTCCGGCCGGTTTGTCGCCCACCCGCATCTTTCCGTGAGTTGACACCCCTGACAAAAGTGTGATCTTTCCCAAGGACCGTGACAATCTCTGCTTTTCACTTTCGTGCCCTCCGAGTCAGAAGGAATGGGTTACCTGAAACTTGACGAATTAGGGGACCTGCGGCGCCAGCAAGTACTTGTCTGCAGGGTGGAAAGGAGAAGGATGCCTTGAAGCGGTGGCTTCTGGTCCTCTGGTTGGCGCATGTTCCACCCGCCACATTTCCCACTGTGGTCAAGGTTAGGTTCTGTGTATGAACAACGAAACTCCCACAAGTCAGCGCCCATAATGGACATTCCGCAGGTGTGTAGAGGTGGAGATGCCCTGGACGTACGTGAGCGAACGAGTGCCAACTGGTCATGAGCCCGAATTTGCCTATCAGATCATGACTCAAAGATTCAAGCCAGAATGCATACGATAAAGGTGCACTCAGCAAATGGAAAATGTGTGCGTACTGTGCTCCGAGAGCTAAAGTAGAGCTGACATCATGCCTTCAAGGTGACGATGTTCAAGTTGAGTTTGAGGAGGCAGTCCTGCCATGACTAGACCCACATGTTTCAGGAAGGGCATGAATGTCCGTCTTTTCTGGCCGTGGCCTACGGTCGCACCACACCTTAGCCACCGCCACAATTGTGCCTAATGTGGACCATTCAGATTCCTGCTAGTAGGATGCTCAAAGGTATGATCATGTAGGCCATGAAGTGGAACCACATGAAGGCAACTAGACCTCTTTGGTCCTGGTGAGTTACAGAGGGACATGCCAGCTGATAAGCTGGATATGGCTGCCTGTTCTGCTGTCCAGGGTGCACATCAGTGGTGCCCTATGGGAACAAGGCTAACCAAACCAGACATGCTTCGAGCAATAGATGGTGACCAATTCCTTGCCAGGTCCCTCCAAGTTCCCATAATGGTGACCAAAGGCCCAACATGATGTAGAACTCTAATTGCAGTTCAACCCTAAACTGTGCTGTGCTCAATTTATATCACTCATTTACACCGGAGTCACAATGTTGGCCAGCCTGTCTAATCAGGCAATGACTTGGCTTGCTTCATGTTTCATACCACTTGCATCTGTATTGTCTGAGAGAAGAGAATAACAACTACACCATGAAATAAAACCAAGGTGTGTGTGTCCATATTTGATGTAGAGACAAAACTGTAGAACTGAGAGCTGACCACAGTGGAAATGCTTCTAATTTTTGTTCACTCCTGATGAGGTAATGAGGTTACACCAGTGTGCTTTTGTGTTGTTTTTTGACATTCATTATTCCCTCCACAACGTTAGCAAAGTCATATAGACATCTTACCTTGTATATATAGGCTGTGTGTCCATTATAAGAGGCATCAAGAACTTGAGGTTTTAGTTGAGTACCATGATAGAGTGATTTGAAAGTCTCTTGTATACATATATGCTCATTCATGATTGTGAGTTCTCCAGTATGGGTAAGTATACAGTACTTTCATGATGACTACGAAGCTTCACTGCTGCTTCAGATGGGCCTGGAGCTGGGACATTCACTCCTTGTTCCATTTCAGTCATCCATCACCCTTAGCTGATCTAGCGCTTGCAGCACCAGCCCATGTTGTCCCAGAACCAACATTCTCAAGCTGTCAGGCCTTCACTATTACCTTCTAGTAAAACTCCACATGCTTCCACCTGTTCATGGGCAACTGCCAATATGGCTGATGGTGGTGGCAACTAATATGTCACATACCTCATTTAGGATGGCTTTAGGATCACACCACAATGTCTGTAGCATGAGCAATTCTAGATGGCATGTTGTCTTCACTAATGACAACAAGTCAGGTACATGCAATTGAGCAGGCCCTGGTATGACTCACATTTCAACATGTTCTGGGAGTGTAGTAGCACAGCCGTTCTCTCAGGAGCCTGGGAGCACTGACAGCCTAGGAGCAGTCTGTCTGTGCAGATCCCTTGATCAGAAGTGGATGACTCATGGGCCAGTAATGCAATCCCCCAGTGTATTCCCTGAGTGCAGACTGTAGTTTTGCAGCACATTTTCAAGCTGGCAAGATCATCCATCATCAACTTGGCTTTTCTGTGTGTAGCTCTACATGCAAAAAGATGGAAAATGCACTACGTGGTGGCGTCTGCCGGGATGTCCCTCAACCTGGTCCGTGAGCAACTATCTTAGAGGCCAACTATTCTCGAGTAGGGTGAGACGGTGTAATCACTCTAGGAAAGCTTAAGCAACGCTTATGTGCTCTATGTGCTCACGTGCCGGTATAACATTGTGCTGAGTCAGCGATATTGTCGGCAATGTCCGAAGTAAAATTCGATGGGGTCTTGTTTGGCCTTACAGCTTTTCATCGACCCCGTCTTTTCGCAGCTGCCACAAAGGTTTATTCCGTTGTAATCTGTAGACTTCCTCACGCACCCAAACGCACGTCCATTTATTCCCCCTTTTCATTGGTATGCACGACATCTTCGGCTTTTCTGGCCCTCGGAGCCCCTCCACTGACCTCCAGCCCCCAGCATCATTCCCTCGTCATGTCTACTGCATCTACAATCCATCAGAACGTCGTTCCTTCCGAAGTTGGATGGCAGTTTGTTCCCCAGTATTACACGTATGTCAACAAACAGCCCAATCGTTTGCATTGCTTCTACACCAAAACCTCTACCTTCATTCACGGGACAGAGGGCGAGGATGTTAAAGCATGTTTTGGCCAGCAGGTATGTCTGTCTTGTTGCTATCGATCACCTGTTCACGTGCAACTTTTTATTAGGAAATCCACAACAAGATCACTTTGATCGGCTTCCAGGATTGCAAAGTCTTCATTCACTCCGTAGATGCTCAGTCCTCTGCCAATGGCGGTATCATTATTCAGGTCATTGGCGAGATGTCCAATCACGGTGATCCCTGGAGAAAGTTTGTCCAGACTTTTTTCCTTGCCGAACAACCAAATGGCTACTTTGTTCTCAACGACATTTTCCGGTTTCTCAAGGAAGATACCGTCGAGGATGACGTCAGCGATGCCGAGCCTGCTCCTCCCGTCGCCACTTCCGAACCTGTCCCCGTCGAAGAGCCGGCACCTGAACCTGCCCCCGAGCCGGAACTCTCTCCGCCCCGTGAGCCTACCCCTCCACTCGCTCCGACACCGGAGGAGGAGCCTCTGACAGTTCAATCTGATCCTCCTACTCCTGCACCGGAGGCCCCACTTGCGGAGCCGAATGGCTACCATCCCGAGGAACCCGAATCCGAGTCCGAGTCCACACCTGCTCCTGTTGCCCCCGAAGAGCCCGAGCCTGTTTCCGAGGATGTTCCGGAAGATGAACCCGAGGATGAGCCTGCACCTGCACCACACCCTGAGCCTTCTCCAGCTGCTTCTCCTCCACCGCCGCCTGCACCTCTGCCCCAGCCATCAGCCCCCACGCCCGTACCTGCTAAGTCGGCGCCAAAGACCTGGGCTAGCCTCGCTGCCGCGGACTCGAAACGATGGGGATCACAGGTTGCTGTGGAATCGAAAGGTTTGACTGAGGTGCCCGCTGCTTCAATTAGCCCTGCACCGAATAGTGGTACGCAGTCCCCGGCCCCGCATGGTGGGGCTCCCCATCGTGGTGGGCAACACCACGGGCCGCGCGAACATTCTTCTATCGCTGCTGTGCAGGCGTTAACCACGCCACAATGTTTCGTCAAGGTATTCATTCATGACAAAGCCCTGTGGATTACAACTGATCATTTTATCCAGGGTGTCGTCGAGTCGGTCAGCCCAGCCCAGCTCAGTCAGACCTTGACACAACGATTTGGCCCCGTCAAGGAGGTTGAGATCATACGGTCAAAGGCATGCGCGTTCCTCGAGTTCCTGTCTCTGGATGCTGCCAAGAAGGCGATCATTACCTCTCTGCCGCAGAACCAGGGTGGCGAGGGTGGCGTACGGATTGATGTTGGAGGGGAGGTTGGCCAGGTGCGCATCTTTGTCGAGACCCGCAAGGAACGCGGCGACAGACCACAAAGCCGGCCTCGTGGTGGCGCTCCACTTAACGGCGAAGCTCGTGGCGGGTTTCGCGGTGGTCGTGGATCTGGTCGGGGTCGTGGTGGTCCACCCAAGTAGACGCAAGGTTTTCCTTTTGACGACCAAGGGAGGTGATTTTTTG
This sequence comes from Boletellus ananas, assembly GCA_038089895.1. NCBI lineage: Eukaryota > Fungi > Basidiomycota > Agaricomycetes > Boletales > Boletaceae > Boletellus > Boletellus ananas. The sequence goes on along the minus strand of JBBPLS010000050.1, from coordinate 17,672 downwards.
ATCCGTGATTGAGGGAGGGGTCGAGTTAACGCAGGTTAGGCTTTCATTCAGCGTTTGCTTCACTATGCAGTCTTTTGCTATGCCTTTTTGTGTCAGCTTCTTCCCTTTTTGACTTCCGTTCTATGTTGTACATCCCTGCCCTACCTCGTCTTTCCCTTGGGTCATGCTTGATGTCGCATGTTGTTTTGTTTTTCCCTTTTTTGTGTTTTGGACGCTCATGTTGCGTGAGGGGTCGATTAGAATATAAAAAAAGAGAATGAAACAAAAGACTATGCATGGTCGTTCCCATCTGATGTTGCATCAAATCATATGTGTGATTGAGTTTCCTGAGTTCACGATGATCACCGAGTAGGTAAGTGGCTCGTCACGTGCTGTTATGTTCATGGTTCTCACCCAACCTTGTGGAAAAAGACGGTGGCACATCCAGAATCACACCAGCGTACTGATGCTATGATCCGCGAGGCAAGCTTGTTTGTGGTACCACACATCCTTGATCAAGGCCCATCTAACCCATCTGGCGTGCATTTACTGACGCGACCATCACAGGGGCCCTTGGCACTGTTCCAAAGCTTGGGGCCATGTTTCGATGGGATCAATGGGGCGCGGGACGTGATGGATGATGGACGGTAGATGGACGGGTGGCACAGACATTGGACGGGCTCTTTGGCGCACCCGGCCACCAAACTCAGGGATAAGCCCATGGATATCGAGATGTTCTTCCTCCCTTCGTCAGCCCAGACGCGGGGTGATAGATATCACGCGCCGCGACACCGCGCAAACAGAGGAACAAAAATGTTTTTGCGAATTTCGATCCCAAATTGTGTCCGTTCTGCTCCCCTTTTTGTTGGGGCGATGATGCATCATGACGAGGTGTGGGCACCATGGAAACAGCGCGATTCCCGATCTCATTGCCATGGCAAACAGGTGCTTGCCCAGAAAAGGGGCATTCCACGAGGAAAGGGCAAGGGGGAGAAAAAATTGTACCTGAATTTCGTCCCAAAAAAAAACAGCAGACTGTACGAAAAAATTGTCCGACGGAAAACCGTGAGAAATTGGCCATAGCGCCTGCTTGTAATTTCCCCAAAAAAGGAAACGAGTAGCAACGATCAACTTTCCCCTTGTTTCCCGAAGAACAAAAGAGCAAGTACGAGTGTGTGGGTGCGTGAAAGTGACCCTTGTTCTCTCACTCGTCGACATCTCCACCTCCTCCCCCTTCTCACTGCGGTCCACAGGTTCAGGCATGCCTGAGGATCAACAACAGGCAGCAGCATCGCAATCCAAGGCAAAACACGCCCAAGGAACGTCCCAGGCTCCGACTGCACCTCGCAAGGTACGCTTCAACGTCGGTGGGTAGTGGTTCCTTCGTGTCTGGCGGACAAGGCAGAGGATGTGACGATCACGACCTCAGGCACACAATACCAAGTCCTCGATGTCGTCGGCGAGGGTGCCTACGGCATCGTCTGCTCCGCGGTACACCGTCCCAGCGGACGTAAAGTCGCTATCAAGAAGATCACCCCCTTTGATCACTCCATGTTCTGTCTCCGAACGCTGCGCGAACTCAAGTTGCTCAAGTTTCTGAGCGAGTCCGGCGTGAGCGAGAACGTGCGCATACCCTATCCCACGTGTGGCCCTGACTTGGGGGTTGACTTACGTACTACGCCCCCCATAGATTATCTCCATCCTCGACATCATCAAGCCTCCCTCAATCGAGGCGTTCAAGGAGGTCTACCGTACGTCGTGCTTACCTTTGGGCTGTGCTGTCTGTGACTGATGCCGCCATTGTATCTGGATGGTTTGATCGCACAGTGATCCAAGAGCTGATGGAAACAGATATGCATCGCGTTATCCGCACGCAAGATCTCTCCGACGACCACGCGCAGTATTTTATCTATCAAACTCTTCGCGCGCTCAAAGCACTCCATTCGGCCGACGTTATCCATCGTGATCTCAAACCATCGAATCTACTCTTGAATGCCAACTGCGATCTCAAAGTCTGTGACTTTGGTCTCGCCCGGTCAGTCAAGACTGCCGAGCCATCGGGTACCGAGACGGGATTCATGACCGAATACGTCGCAACGCGGTGGTACCGAGCCCCCGAGATCATGCTCACGTTCAAGCAATATACCAAGGCGATCGACGTGTGGTCTGTCGGGTGCATATTGGCGGAGATGCTGTCTGGCAAACCCCTCTTCCCCGGACGGGATTACCACCACCAACTAACGCTCATATTGGATGTGCTCGGGACGCCGACGCTGGACGAGTTTTATGCAATTTCTACACGTCGGTCACGTGAATATATCCGAGCCTTGCCATTCCGGAAACGCAAGCCGTTTGCCCAACTGTTCCCGAATGCGAGCCCGCTGGCAACCGACTTTTTAACAAAGACTTTGGTGAGGTTTCTTCCTCGCTCAGACGACGGGCTGGCTGATTCTCGTTGTCTCGCAGACATTTGATCCGAAGAAGCGGTTAACCGTCGAGGAGGCACTCGCTCACCCATACCTCGAGGCATACGTATGGTTCATCTCTTGATGAGGCAGGCAGGGCTGCTTATGCGTGCCGTCCCCCGTAGCATGATCCCGATGACGAACCCGTCGCGCCTCCCCTTGACCCCGAGTTCTTTGAATTTGATCGTACGTGTTCCTGGCTTTGAATGCCAACATCGTCGTCATTTTGTCCCACACAGTACACAAGGACGATATCAGCCGTGAGCAACTCAAAGAGTTGCTGTACCGCGAGATCGTGTCTTTCCGTCCAGCGCCTATCACCTAAGCTGGTTCGTCGTCGCAAGTCCCATCTGTCGTGGGACCACCTCGTGATACTAATATCTCGCACACAAATCTGGACTGTATTGCTAAAAAGACGATTGTCTTGATTGTTCCTTTCAAACATCACGAGAGGACTGTTGGTACTGTTGGTACTGTCTGAATCATCGGCCGACTCATGCAGTTGGGGTTGCTGTCATATGCTGTGGAGATTTGCCAATTGTTCACGTCGAGCGCGCTGTCCCTTCATTATTTAATCACGCCTCTCTGAAAAATGAAGGATTACAGGAATGGCTTCTCTTTACGTGTTCTTTCTCTGATCGCTTTCTCTTGTTAGTACCTGGTTAAAGACTTTGTGACATAGAAAAACGCGCGCGTTTACTGGGACGTGCCCACCTCCACCTCCACCAAGCTCGTACGCAGTGAGCTTGAAGGCAAGTAAAGAGAAACGCCCATAGTCTCTAGCGAAGTGCTATGATACCCGTGAAGAGGCTAGGGTTAGGTTTAGGGTTAGGTCAGTGTGAGTGTCTCGGGTCGGTCAGGAGGGGGGGGGGGGGGTTCGTTGGTGGCCTGGCTGGTGGGTCAACGAGAAGGGGGGAACTTTGTTAAAGAACCCTTTCGAACCCGGTGGATGTGACGTCCACTGATACATGCAAAAAAAAAAAACGAAAGTGCCGGCTGCTATCAGCAGGAACGTGGTGATTTTTGCACGCTGGAAAGTTCCATCGATGAGTGATATGGTAGATTCCAATCTCTTGTGGGTGCCCCTGACTCGCGTGACCTGAGATTGGCAGTGGGTCGTTGTTGGTATGACCACTGCGCATTGATTCATATCGGCCACTCTTGCGTCGTACCTCAGGTTCATCATAGCCCAAGCGCACTCGCGGGTCCGTGTCGTGCCCTTGCTGGTCACAACTTGGATACTAGCAAGCACTGAGCGTCGCCACACCTATAGAAGGTCATCGATGACTCTCAGATGCCGCCGACGGCAAACTCAGCACACCCTCCTGGCACCGGCAAGGCAACAGTAGCATAGAGAAGTCCAAGACCATGCAAGAGTCATACGAACATACCTTGATATACAAGGAAGTACGTATGGGGTCTGATGAATGATTTGGTAAGCCACCACCTGTCGTTGCCTTGATATTGCAACTGGGCTTGACCAACTTAGTACATGTATGTGCGTGACGCGTGATCCTCATTGTGTTGCATTTCTGCACTCTAATTTCTTCGACTGCATCCTGCAAGTGGGGTTTCTTGGCATCTCCCGCTGACCCATCAGGAGAATCAGATATTCGCTCCACTTGAATAGTACCGTGAGGGTTCTGTTGTGCCATGCCAGTGGTACACCAGACAGTTACCAACAAGGGTGCGTTTTACAGACTCGAGCTGCGTGCCATCGGACTTTGAGGATCCGCTTCAACGGAAACCCATGTCCACTGGTGCCCTCCACCATGTGCTCATGGTATGCCTACAGTTTTTTCTCCCCCACTCCACTCATCCGCCCTTGTGCCGTTGATGGCCGGACAGGAGTTGGGCGCAAGCAGGCAAACAGGCGTGGAACGACAAGACTTCGGCAGCCCACAACCTTGCTTGTGGAGAATGAAAACATGACGTGGTTGCACTCTACAGCATGCTTACTGGTGATCCAAGCCGCTGACAGCGCGCTCTGTTATATTTCCCCAAAAACAAGCGGGAAGTTCTGCGCTCATGTACCAGTAACGAGGATAATGGTAACCGATGGTAGCCGATGGTCCAGGACCAGTCAGTACCACTACCAGTTCCCTGATGATTGGGGGGAGCGAGACAAGATCTACCTGGCCGTCGATGACATCTGACATAAATCTGGACAGGGCCTCGACTATATACCTTCCTGTGCGTCTAACCATTATCCCATCCCCTCGCACTGTTGGCCATGAGCGGTTGCGGGTGTTTGCCGCCTATCTCAGGGAACGCTATTACAGTGTGTTCGACGCTACCAACAACCGATTGGGCTTCGTCCGCACTCGGCACCCTCACTCCGAGTCCAGCTGAATATTCATTCATTAGGTACTGACTGGTCCTGGACCATCGGCTACCGTCGGTTACCATTATCTGTTTCTCTGTTGCAATTCGTGTATTGAGCCAACGGGCCAGGTCTGCGTGTTTGGCGCGAGGGCTTACGTCTCCTCTCCGAAGTGGAAGTCCAACGGCTTCAGCCTATCGTACTGCTCCACGGTGAGGTGAGCAGGCCGGTGTTCTCGTCTACAGTGCCGCCGGTCGAATTCTGGTATTTCTGGAAGGCGTCTGTGGGGAAAGAGGTCTGTGTGAGGTCCCTGAATCTCGATGTGTCACCCACCAGTCGCAATCAGAATCATCGTCGTCCCAGTGTCGATGACACCCGCGGTCAACGACAAGATAGCCTCGTTGTCACAACTGATCGACTGGTTGACTCCCCAGTATCTCGACGCCGTAGTGATCGGGACATAAGCTACGTCACTAGTAATGACAGAGGATCATAGCCGCTGCCCTTCGTCGAGGCCGGCGCAAAGTAGACCCCAAGGACTTCTTCATTAATCTTTCCTTGCGCATACAGGTTGTCTGTTACCGTAGGGACCGTTGTGGTGCTCATAACGCTTAGGTTGGCCGCAGACAGCACAAGAACGTTGGACATGTACCACATGCTGGCCGGTGTCATGACTCGCGTTGGTCGGGACGTACGTCTTATTCGTTCCTACCCACGTGTTGGAACTCCCGGTATCAATCAAAAGGGTGACTGGGATCGGTCAGTCCGCAGACGTGCAGCAACAGAAGATCCACGTACAGTTCGTGTGACCAGCCATAGGATGTTGTTTGCAGTTAACAAGCTCACGTGACATTTATCTCTTCAACTTGCTCATCGTAACAAGGCGGTGCAATAGGGACCCTGCCCATACAGCCCAAGTATCTGCAATTAGATGGAGGGGCATGAGCCAATGGCTAGCATGCTCGTTCCCCGCAGACTTTTTCCTCCTCTTTCTCTGTCTTGGAGCACCCGCAACAGTGCGCAGAGGAACAAGCTTCAGCGGTCTCTCTCTGTTCTGGTGACACTGTCTTGGGCTGCCCTGCTTCTGCCGCCGGGGATGTCGTACGTCCGGACGTATTCTTGACCTTGCCCTTGGGATGACAGTTCGCACAACAGCCTCCATCAAAGTCCTTGTTCCTCGCCCACCGAATCATCTTTATCCCCTCCCAGCCAAACAGCAAGCCGATTACCATCGCCGTCGCCGCATCGACCCACCAGCCACCTTTAGCACCCGCGAGGCGCTCGATCAGCGATCCGAGGAGGAGGACAAAGGAGAGCTGCGTGCAGGCGAGCGCGCAGAGGGCCTCGCCGTGGAGCGTGCTCGAGTCGAGTGCGCGGGCGAGGAAGCGCTTGGCGAGGTAGAGGACGAGCATGATGGCGGTCGCGGTTGCGGCGATGAGGAGCGCGGGGAGCGTGGTGGAAGGGCGGTCATGCGCGGCAAGGGACGCGGACGAGGTGGCGATCGCGGCGAGGGTGAGCACAACGAGGAGAGTACCGATAGTGGTCGTCGCTATACGTTCGATGCTATAGATGGGGTAGGATCAGCACGATCGTTCTCATCGGTGGGGAGGGTGGCATTTGGGGGTCGGAAGGACGGAGCTTACCGGATGATCTGCGGGGATGGCTTGCCTTGACCCTCTGTTAGCTCGCCATCTGGTCTCCGGATACCAAGGAAGCGCCAGGTAACGAGAAGGGCAGAGATGACTTCGACGGCCGACTGAAGGCCGTAAAAGACGAGTGCGCGTGAGGACGATTCAGCACCGAAGACGATGGAGACGACGCCCTCGGCTGTGTTGTAGAACACGCTGAAGATGCTGATTGCGACGGCACACTGCTGCAACCTGCGGCGAGACGGCATCGTCAGCGAGGACGCGCTGGCATGGACTCGATCCGTCTTGTCTGGCGGCGAGCGTTCCTGTCGAGGATCGCGCAGGCCAAAATTCGAAAGCCGCGCCAACGCGACACCTTCTGTTGGGCGGCATGTCGCGTCACGTGATTAATAAATATTACAATTACGAAAAAAAGAAAAGAAAAGAACCGACCCCGTCACCAATGGGAACGCACCACACGGATCCAAAGCCCCGAGGCCCATCGCATGCCCAGGAGCGCTGGCCCTGAGGCTTCAAGGCCGCCCCTGATCACTCCTTCAGTGCGGCCTCTTGCCGTACCCTGAGACCCGAGACGACGGTGACAGCCATCGCAGCGATCCAATCGTGAGTATTCGATGCGGCGGCTTCGGACGGCCGGTAGTGCTCTGCCCAACTGTCTCCATCCCAACCACACGCCTCACGCCGTCAACCCACCCCTGGCTTTCTCCTGCTCGCCGGTGACGCAGACGTTCAAAAAGTCCACAACAATTCTAAATAAACGGGTGTCAGCCGTTGGACACGACATAAACATATATACGGGGTATGTCTAGCGTAAAGCGGTCAGTAAATAACAATGTCCCCTAGTTCGTCGTCGATTCCGTATATCGAGTGGTGGCAAAGCCGACTTGGCCGTTGGTGGTATCGAATACGCTGTAAAAGCGTTCTCTGACAAGTAGCACAAACGTCAATGATCCGGCCGCCACAGTGGTAAGAGAAAAGGGAAGAGACGTGGACGCACAGAAACGCATATCCGTTGATAAAGTCGAGACCGGCTCCAGACTGTACCCCAATGTCACTGACGATCAGGTAGATCCCGTCGCTTGTGCCTCCGATTTGCGCGTTGAGCGAGCGGGGCCAGATCTGCGCATTGGGCGAGAGGTCCCAAGTCGCATCCGCAGTTTGGAACGAGAGCGTCTTCAGGTTACCGTACTGCTCAGAGGTGATGGAAAGGAGACCGGTGGTCAAGTCTGGGACACCGCCCGTCGCGTTCTTGTACGAGTCGAACGCCTCTGTAGGCAAGAGGTTAAATAGCGTCGGGCCAGTTAGCCTCGGCGCGTCACTCACCCGTGGCAAGGAGGACGAGAGTGGTGCCGGTGTCGACAATACCAGCAGTTGTCGAGAGGATGGTTTCACCGCCATAAGAGACCGACTGGTCGATCCCCCAGTATCTCGATGCAGGGTAGGCTGTCGTGAGTGGGACGTATTTCACGTCGCAGGTAATCACGGAGGGATCATAGCCACCGAACGTGAGTTCTCCTTGGCTGTGAGACTCGGAGGCTGGGACATAGTAAACGCCAAGGGCTTCTTCAAAGATCGTTCCTTGCGAATAAAGGTTGTCCATTACCGTAGGAACCGTGGTGGTGTTGCTCACTGTGTGGGATGTCAGGTTGGTGGGGCCAACGCCAAGGATACCATCCACATTGGTGAAGCCGCTGGCTGTCCTGGCCACGCTAATGGGTTGGTTTTTTATCACCAATTGAGGAGAGAACGTGACGGTGTCGGTCCATTCCTCCCCCGAGAAATTCCCGGAACCATAGCGCACTGACTAGTACGTCTTTGAACTCAGCCCGAACGGGGTGGGCAGATGAGGGACGTACGACTGTTTTGCCGGTGTCACGACTCGAGCTAGTCGGGTGATACGTCTTATTGGCTCCTATCCACGTGTTGGAACTCCCAGTGTCGATCAGAAGGGTGTCTAGGACCAGTCAGTCCGCACGTCTGCGGTGGCAGTAAATCGACGTACAGTTTGTCGGGGGCTCCCCAATCCCGACCTCGGCGGTGTAGCCTACGTTGATGTTCGTCACGCCGAAAGACGGCACGTCGCGTTTCGCCAGAGTGCTGGCCAGGATCATGGCTTGGGCACGAGCGCGGTCCGTGTCCGCTATGGTGGGTCCGGTACCGCGCTCGTTGATCCGCGCCGTAAAACTGAGGGTGGCCTTGCCGGAGCGACGAGTAAGAGGGCTGGCGTGCACGGCGGAGAGCGTGCAGAGGACCAGAGACAGCAGCGCGGTCAGAGGGAGCATGTTGGTTTCGGGAGGGTGTTCGACAACAATCGCCCGACCTCTTTATACCGCCCTGAAACGGGTAAGCGGAAGCTCGGAAATACGCACGGTCGCGCGAACAACGTGAGGCACATAGTCTAACGGCACGAGCGCTATTGTCCTTCGCCGCATCGGCCGGAACGCGGATCGCAAGACGGCGAAGAACAACAAAGTCGTGGGTGCCGTGCGCTGAATCCGTGTCGGAGTGCCCGAGGGTGGTCGTGTTCCCCGCTGTCGTGGATGGCTGGGAAACTCCCCCTTGCTGATCAACCCAACTCCGCTCCTGCATCGAAGAGAGCGTGCTGAGCGCTGAAACTCGTTCTGGTCGCCTTGGAGTCGTTGCGTGCTGTTGATCCGTAGTTGCACAGTGGGTCCATCCGTTTGCGTGGTACAGTCAGAGGTGGGTCACGGCTAATCTGGGCGTTTACAGCCTCGAAACTAACGGGTCCATACAGCTCTGCGCTTGCCATACCACTGTAGATGCTATGAACACAGCCATCCTGGCGTCTCTCGTCCTGTGGATCGTGTCTTTTTCCACGGCACTAGTCGGCTGCCCTACACGCGCCCACCCAAGTCCTGTCGGAGTGCTCAAACACGGCGTGTGCAGAGATGGTCGTGGCGATGGCGGGCCCACAGTCAAGACCGTGGGGTACCACTCCAGCTGAACATGCTTTCCGATCGCCGTGGAAGGGCAACCGACGTCACCTTTACTCTGGTCAGTCGAGTTGTAGGGGTGACCATGCCCGACAGGGACGCTCCATCCGTCTTTGATGCACAATTTGGCCGGGGCCAGGAGAAAAGCTAAGCAGTGGCAGAATCCGTCAGGTGTTCGCTGGACAAAGTGGCACTCGCCTCTATGCCACGTAGCATCCCACCAAGACCGTCTGCGCGACTCGTGTACTCTTTACGCACTAACGATACATACCTGGATTTGCCACTGATGTCCGAGTCCCCGACGAGGACGGTCACAAAGCGCGTATATAGACAGCATTTGGTTCTGGCTACAAATTCATCCACTCGTAACATCACATTTGAGCTATCTTCTGCCCGGACACAAGGCTAGATCGTTTCCGTTCAGGCTCAAGTACTGCTGACGGCAATCGATTCTTCCAGCTTCTCAGCGTCCATCCACACAAGGGAGTCTTACTACTGTCATCCGATTTGCCCATGGGCAGCAACGGCACCGTCTTACTTCTGCTTGTATCAGTTTTGTTCAGCGCATCCCCCAAAGTAGACAACATGGGAATGGTGCCCCCTTCGCGCGTAGAGTCTGGTTTCCTATCGTATATGACCTGAGAAAAGAAAACCGGTAGTTAACATCAACACCAAATGTGATATACAGAACCCATGGAAGCCTACAGGAATCTGAGTGACGGCATCTGCGGCCTGGAAGTTCACGTCGTCGTTTTTTCCCACCCAAGGATTAGCCACGGCTTTGTCGGTCACGTTGAGCACATTGCGAGAACCTAGTTTGGCGAATTCATCGTGGATAAATTTCTCGACGATGTGTACAACCTCCTCAACAGTCTGCGACTTCACGAGACTGTCAGTAAAAACCGGTCAACACCAGCGTCCACGTCGAAATCAGTATATAAAGAAAAACAAAATTCAACCAGAGATGCATAGAAGTTAAGTCGCACCGGAAGCTGAACCTCCCAGTGACAACAGGAGGAATGCCCGCCCCTTGGTTCCCCCCATCGATGCCATGGAGTGTGTCAGGAATGCGCCTTATCACTCAAAGTGAGCTTAGGGCGAAGGAATGATTATTCCGCACTTAGGGAATTACATGACTGAGGCCCTACCTATATACTACTTTCTTATCTATGATGTCATATTACTAAGCCTACGTCATAGGTCTAGACTTCTGACTAATCAAGATAGCAAAAATAGAGAGATAAGAGATAGCGATAAGGGCGATAAGGGATGAGGAAAGAAGAATTCTAACATTACCCCCTTTTCAAGCCTGAAACTCCGGAGAAGGGAAATAATCAATGAGGGGGCGGAAACTCAAACATATGGTCCGGGTATTTGTTATAATTTTTACGGAATTCGAGGAAGTCGCGGGTAAGGAAGAGGGGAGATGGCGTTGGCAAAGGAAGTTTTTTACAAATTGGACATGAACAGGTGGTATCGAAGGCACTTCGTCGAATGGTAATAGCGAGTCGAGGAGCCTGAGGATTCTTTCTGTGAAACGATTTTATCGCTTCTTGAGCGTGAGCTAGCTCTTTAATGGGAATCCATTCATTTTCCTCGCGGGGGAAGCCTTTCCATTTGATCAGGTACTCAATGGAATTCCCTGACCGTCGACTGTCGATGACGCCCTCTATTTCGTGTTCCTCGGTATTGTTCACAATGTCTGGGGGTGGAGGTGGAAGTTGTTTCTGCGAAGAGAACTCCCCAGGGCGATATGGATGGAGTAAACATTCGTGGAACACCGGGTGTACATTTCGCCATTTTTTGTCCAATTTTAGGCGGTAAGACGCCAGTCCTTCTTTTTTGACAACCTTAAAGGGTCCATACCGTTTGTCATCCAGTTTCTTGGAGGGTCGTTCGGTTCTGATATTGGTAGCTTCTACCAGAACCAAGTCTCCTGGTTGGTATTCCACTGGAGGTCTGACTTTTCGGTCATGAAACCTTTTCATATCGTGGGCCGCCATCTTTAGGGCAGATTCAGCGAGCTGTCGAGTAGTTTTCATTTCTTTTACGAACTCGCTGGCCGCCGGATTTCGTTCCTTTTGTTTTTGAGCGAATCCCGCCCGAGGTTGTTGCCCGTAGTTAAGGGTGAATGGTGAATACCCGGTTGCAGAAGTGGTAGTTTGATTATGTGCGAATTCTGCTATAGGGAGCCATTCGACCCAATTGGTCTGCCTATGATTGACGTACAATCGAAGGTATTGTTCTACCCAGGCGTTTTTCCGTTCGGTTTGTCCGTCCGTTTCTGGATGGTACGCCGTGGAGGGATTTCCTTCGATTTGTAATTGAGCGTAAAGCTCTTTCATGAAGGCTGACACGAATTGGGGCCCTCGATCCGAGATTACTTTCTTCGGAATTCCGTGTAGTTTAAATATTTCGTCGCGGAATACTCTTGCTACTCCTTGCGACGAGATGTCCATAGAGACCGGGAATAGTCGGATCATTTTTGAGAATCGGTCGACCACGACCATTATCCCGTTCTTTCCTTCCGATTCGGGGAGTGGTCCGATTAGGTCCACGGAAATAATCTCCCAAGGTGCTTCTGGTATGGCGTTTGGGTGGAGAGGAGTCTTTCTTCCTCTGGTGTCCACTTTTACGCGCTGACATTTGTCGCATCCTCGGACGTATCGTTTGACATCTCTTTTAAGGGTAGGCCAGTAATAGTTGTTTTTGATTAGGTCATGGGTTCGTCTGACCCCTGGGTGGCCTGCGAGAGGGTGATCATGGTTCTCGCGTATAATTTGTTCTCTGAGAGATGGTTCTTTTGGTACGTAGAGGAGCGTTTTCCATTTGACCAGTCCTTCCTCTTCTTTCCATGGTGAGTCTTTTCTTTTAAGACCTTCCTGTACGAACGCTTCTGTTTTATTTTGATTTTCTTTTATTTGATTTTCTATTGTTTTTATTGTTATGGCATTGTTTTGTAATTTTTTTGGTAGAATGGTGACCTGTACGTTATCGGTTACCCCCTTTTCAAAGTCTGGTCTCCTGGACAGACCGTCGGCTGGGTTGGTCCGTCCTGGGCGGTGCTCGATGGAATAATGGTATTCTTGTAAGAGCTGATGCCATCGAGCCTGTCGGCGAGACAAATCTTGGGGTTTGGTGAAGTACGACAGGTTTTTGTGATCGGTGAGGATGGTGAAGGGGTGTTTGGCATCGAGAAGATAATGACGCCATTCTTTGAGAGCGAAAATGATCGCGGCTAGTTCCAAATCGGCGACCGGGTAATTTCGTTCAGCGTCGCTAAGAGATCTGGAGATGAAAGCGATAGGGTGCCATCGATCATCTTGTTTCTGAGTAAGAATGGCGCCGAGGCCAATCCCAGAACCATCAGTTTCGATGCGCAGGGGCCCATCTTCCGTAGGCATGCGCAAGGCGGGGGCGGAAGTAATGGCTTTTTTGAGTGTTTCAAATGACCGTTGACATTCGGAAGACCACTCAAAGTCCTTTTTGATGGAGGTAAGAGCATTTAGGGGCTGGGCCACCTGTGCGAAGTTTTGGATGAATCGGCGATAGAAATTAAGGAAGCCGAGAAAACCTCGTAGTTGTTTTTTGTTGGTGGGTACGGGCCAGCTCGTTACGCCTTTTACTTTTCCGGGGTCCATCTTTATGACCCCTTCTGACACCACTAATCCGAGATACTCCGTTTCGAGTACTTCGAAGTCGCATTTTGTGTATTTCAAATTTAATTTGTTGTCGCGAAGAATCTGAAGGACTTCGCGGACGATCTTTCTATGTTCTTCTAGGGTTTTAGTGAAGATCATAATGTCGTCAATATACACAACGACTTTTCCTCTGTTGATGAGATCTCGGAAGAGTTCATTCATAGCAGTTTGAAACGTGGCGGGAGAATTGGTAAGACCGAAGAACATGACAAGCGGTTCGAACAAGCCACGATTTGTTCGAAATGCTGCCTTCCATTCGTCTCCTTCTTTCATCCGAATGTTATTGTAACCCCATCGAATATCGAGCTTGGTATAGTACTTGGCTTCTTTCAATTTGTCTACCAGCTCGGATATTAAGGGTAAGGGATACCGATTTTTGACTGTGATGTCATTAAGTTTTCGGTAATCTTGTACAGGTCGGAGTTTTCCGTCCTTCTTTTTGACGAAGAAGAAGGCGGAAGCGAAGGGAGACTTGGATGGTCGAATGCGTCCCGTCTTCAGATTTTCTTCTAAAAAGTCGTCGAGCTCTTTTTGCTCAGCGGCTGTCAGATTGTATATTTTGCAATCGATTTTGTGGTCTCCAGGGAGGAGTTCGATTGCATGGTCCCATGGTCGTCGAGGAGGGAGTTCGTCGAACATCTCTTTTTCGAAAACGTCCCTGTAGTCATGATATTGCGGTGGCACCACTTCTTCAAATGTTTTTGTTCTTTTTTCCTTTCCTGCTTCAACCGCAATATCCGTTGAGAGATTTCGAAGGTATTCTTGATCGATATAGAACAACCTTTCTTCCTGGCGATTTTCCATGAGCCCTTCTGTGTGGTCGTTTCCACAGTTGAACTTAATTCTTTTATTTCGCCAATCGATGGAGGGGTTATGTTTCTTCAACCAGTCATGGCCCAAAAAGACGTCGTGCGTACTTAGTTTGGAGATGGCCATAGCGATTTGTTCCTTGTGTTCCCCTATGTGTAGTTCCATAATGGCGAATTCCTTGATGGACCCTTCTGCGTTCTGGGTTCCGTCGGCATTATAGACAGGGATGGGAACCGGTAATTTATACGTCGGCAGGTCTCTTTCTTGGACGAACCTGCTGTCAATCACCGTTCCAGTACATCCTGAATCAAGGAGCGCCGTCACTGGTATTGCAACTCCGTCTGTCTTTATTATTTTGCCGTTGAGTTCGAACGCGTTTTCAGATCGTTTCCTTTTTATGAAGCGCGGTTTATTTTGTAATTCTCGTAATGTAAATTGCGCTTCCATTTCAGTTGCTTCTTTCAACAACTTAATAGTATGGGGACCGATTTCCCCAATTCTTGATTCATGTACGAACGACCTCACATGTTTGATCGCTCGTTGTTTGTCCTTATGGTCGATTACTTTTTTGATCCACTGGCATGTCCACGGATCAATCGTGTTCAACCATTCTCGGTCATTACTGGTCACGTTTCGAGTGTCCATCTTATCTTGTGTATGGATCTCAGGAGTATCTTTCAACTCCTTTGACTCGTCGAAGCGTACCTGCTTTTTCTTCTTCTTTTTTTGTTCTTTTTCGGACACCCCTGTCGATCCGAACCCTTTCTCTCCTCGGGCTGTATCCTCGAGGTCCTCTCTCTCGTTCAACTCTTCCAAACTAATCTTTTCTACGATCAGCTGGGCAATTCTGTCTCCTTTCTTAATGTCAAACTTGATGTCGGAATTGTTTATTAGGAGGACTTTGATTTCCCCCCGGTAGTCGGCGTCGATCACACCGGCTCCGACATCAATCCCTTTCAATGACAGTCCGCTTCTAGGGGCAACCCTACCATAGGTCCCCTTGGGTACTGCCAAGGCTATCTGAGTTCCAACCAACTTTCGTTGTCGTGGAAGGATTTCAGATTCTTCAGCGCTGTGTAGGTCGTAACCCGCGCTGGACTCGGTTCCTTTGATTGGGGTTCTTGCTTCGCTCCCCAATCGTTTATATCTTAGTTTTCCGACCTCATTTTCGTCAACAGGCAAACAAGAAAATTTATTTACTGCCGCGAATACAGGAGAGTTAGACGAGGTCGTATCTACTCTCCCTTTTGAAAACCCAATTCTTTTTCTACCTCCGAGATCTGTCTCGCGAGGTCCTCTGCATCTGTGTAGTTTATTTGACGATTCCTAAAGGTCATCGTCTTGGTGGGGCGGGCGCGGGGTCGGAAATGTTCGGCGCAGGGCCATGGTTTCCCACACATGCGACACTTTCCTTCGGCTCTTGCCTTGGAAAGGTCCATGGGTACTCCCTGTCCTGGGAACACCCCGGGTGTGTAGAGACCGGGCTGGGCCGGTGGTGGTGGTGCGGGCGGTTGATAACGGTAGTTAGGTACCGGGTTTGATCCTCGGTACCGTGGAGAAATATACCCCTGCTGGGGCGGCGTGGGCAGCGGACGATATGGCGGGCGTGTAATTTGTCGCGACTCTTTTTTCCTCGACGCGATCTCCTGTAAGACTCGGTCTGCCGAGAGCAGGGCACCAATCCAGGCTTCAAGATCGCTGGAATCGAGTAAGGCCGTCTGTGACCTTTCTACGAATTCCACAATCTCGTTGTGGGCGGCGCGTCTCAAGAGATTGATCAAGAAACGTCCATTTAGGACGTTGTCGTATTGTGCGTCATTGATCAAGCCGTGGAAGCGTACAATGAAGGCTTCCAGGTCTTCTCTTGGTCCTTGTTTGAGCTCTAAGAGCTCCTGCTCGGCATTGCGCCTTTGAGAGGCGGGCGCGAATACCTCGGCGATTTGGTCTTTGAAATTGTTGAACGAATAAACGTCCAATGCTGAGAGATTTTTGTCGATGAAATTATCTGCGAATCTCCCCGCGGCTCCTTCCTTCATGAACGATAGGATGATCATTATTTTTTGTTTTGCCTCGGGTTCTTTGTTGAATCCCCCGAGGTAGAGGATCATCTGTCTCCACCAGGCATGGAAGTGTTCCTTTTTACCGGAAAAGTTGTCCGGCTTGCTCATGAAAGATTTTCCGATAGACTCATCGTCTTCTCGGATGATGGGGGGACTCGGGATGTGGATGGTCGCGGGGACCGGCAGGGGTTGGTAATTGGCCAGGGCCGCGGTGACCGCAGCGGCGATGGCCGCATTCATTTGTGCCACCGTAACGGTGGCCGGAGCGGGGGGGTTGGCGGGTTGGTTGGACATTCTTATGTCTTCGAAGGGAAAGTCTTCCGAAGACGAAGAGGAGCGGGACGTGGGTGTGTTGGTTCCCGAAGTGGAAGTCACTTTCGGGGTCTGAGTTTATATCGTCGAGTATCTGCTCGACGAGGGCGGAGAAGCGTGGGGATATTGTTTTTTCTTTTCTTTATTTTTCGTCTCCTCGGTTCTGGGGGTTCTGAGGAGGGATAGCGCAGAGACGGGAGTGGCGAGGGCGTGCGCGCGTGGATGTGGTGGACGTCGGCGGGATGGTGGTCGCGATAGCAACCAGGGCAGATGGGGTGGATATAAGGCTCGAGGTCGTCGAACTCGAGGTCGGGGCGGTGTTGTCTTTCGAGAGCCTCGTATTGGGCCGCTCTCAGTCGTAAAAATCTTTCAGCAACGTACATTCGCTGCCGAAAGGAGATGGGGGTTCGCGTTGTCCGAGCACCTAGGTACTACGCGTCAAAGACGTCGTTCGCTAGGCTCAAGACCGAGGGCGAATGAGGGATGAGGAGGGGGGTTGCCGCGCAGGTCTTGAGCGGCGGAAGGCGAGAGGGGGGGGGAAACCGGATGCACCCGTACTACCGGGGACTTGATACGTCAAGTGGAACGGCGTGACAATGACTGTGATCACGCGAACAGCCCGTGGATATCGTAACCTCGGTACGTAGCAGCCTCTAGCGCTCTGCTAATACGCCCCGTAGTGCACTTTCGGGAAAGCAACCTTATCCTTATTTATTACGCCGGACGAGCGTATGCACAGCGCGAGGCTGCTTTTAACGTGGGTCCGGTGTTATTCCGGGACAGGCTGCGACTGTCACGCTCGGGTGGTTAATCCCGCGGAAAACCGAAAAGGACGGATGGAGGAAGGGGGGGGGCGCTCAGATGCGCGCCGCAAGTCGGAGGAGGGCGCCGGCCGCGATGATTAAAGCAATTTGTTTAGCGGCTAATGGAGGTGGGCGATAATAAAGAAAGTACGCAGCGAGGAGGAGGCCGATAAGCTCCAGGACGTCTCCTACGTAGATGCGTACTGTAGTGACCGCCAGAGGATCACTACGATGGCGAAAGCGAGGGTGGTGACGGTGAAGACGAAGGCGAAGGTATCGACTTCGGAGGGACGAGGACGCGGCGGCGGGGACTGCTGCCGGGCGATGGTTATTTGGGGGCGGTAACGGGGGCGGCTTGGCCTGACAAAGGCCGAGGTGTCGCGCTCACGAGGAGCGGGCAGGGACGTGGACGACGGTGAGGGTGTGGGAGGTGGGGAGCGGTCCAGAGTGGTACGAGGACAAGGATAAAGACGTCGGGCGCAAGAGAAGCGGGCGACGAAGGGGTAAGTGCGGAATTATGTCAGGAATGCGCCTTATCACTCAAAGTGAGCTTAGGGCGAAGGAATGATTATTCCGCACTTAGGGAATTACATGACTGAGGCCCTACCTATATACT
>JBBPLS010000049.1:0-110549 GCA_038089895.1 Boletellus ananas | reverse complement strand
TGCGATCATGGACGAGAGTGTGTCTCGGCGACCGCTCACATTACACCCTGTGGAGGCGCTTACAGTTTGGGACCGGTTGTTTAAAGTATCTGTGGACGAATTTGCGGACTGGGTAGTTTCAGAAAGGCTTGATTTCCTCGTGAAAGACTTGCTGAGAGTGTGTCGGCGAAGACTTTCCGGCCTCTTTGCACCAAAGATCCGACGAGTCCCGACACGTAACCACGACCAGGCCCTTTTCATCTCTCCCATGAGAAAACGGAGCAGCGTTTTCGCTGCTGTCGTTTTCGCCAACGGCAGACGACGATCAACCATCTCCTGCTGGATTTTCAGTTGGGTTCTCCCTTGACTAGACACATCTAGGTCTAGACGACCGATGATCTCCCAGGCCGAAGTGGGCGTTCCTCGAAAACGACAGGTGTGCGAGCCGTGCTGTATCATATCCTCCCAGAAGTCGGAGAGGAGCTCTTTTTCCCTCCTGGAGCCTATGGATTCTTCGACTTCATCCCACATCGTCGTGACGAGCACAACGTTTTTCAGGTTGCCGTCACCGCACAAGTCCCTGAATACGGACATGTTTTTCAAGGGAGTTCCAGAGAATCGGACGTCTGAGATGCGATGAAGATAAAGAATTCCAGCGAGTCTAATATTATTCTGGTACCTGTATGATATGTCAGTCAACCTTAGCCTTGCCTCGCATATATGCACTGGCTAACGCTCACGTGTCTTTCAACCAAGTGGCTATGATCGTCAGAACCTGAAAGTCAGAAAGACGCGTGTCATCAAACCCCGGCGTGTCCACCAAGACGATGTTGCGACAACCATCAGGATGGGTACATCGGACGGGTTGCACATTTCGTGTCTGGGATTTCAGGTCGTAGCCTATCATGACCTCGTCCCGCCCAGCCACTTGATTCACAAACTGTGCATGTGTTGGTCGTGCTGGGGCGCGGAGTCTCTTACAAAATGGCTCACCGAACTTTTTCCTGTCCCCGTGGCCCCCATAACCCTGATAAAAGTGCGTGATGAACGCAGAAGAATGTATTTTGGCGGGCAACATACGCGATTACTATGTCGTTTTCTCCGATGTGAGCACGGTGATTAATTGATGAGGCGCCATACGCAGCGGAACGACCTGAGCTTCCAGACGCAGGGAGGTTCGATGGGTGAAGACGGCTCGAGGACACGACTCCGGCAACGAGAGAAGTGGCACCGGGGCGCGGTGCGGACTCGGGAGAGTTACCCTCAGACCCGCCGTCAGATGGGCTTCTGAGAGCAGTGGGGTCGATTCCGTCTTCCGATGAAGGAGCAGAGCTTTGGCTAGAAACCATGGACGAGGCAGGAGGATGTAGGATTCCCGGAGCATGGCTGCTAGCTTACCATGGTCCTAACACGAGGTCTGTGGGAGGCAAGCCGAGGTGAGCCTAAAGGCTCGTGGAACACGAGGCTAGCCCAGGCTCCACCCGAGCATCTTGGAACTGCAGGCCGCGAGCATGGGGTTTCATAACCAACGCATGCCAAAAGTCGGACCTTCAACTGACACGGAGATCAGCGCACCACACCATTGACTGCTAGCAGAAACATTGCTGTAATATCCTTTCTGATCGATTGAACTGGACTGAAAGACAGGGCAGCAAAGGCTGTTGATGAGAAGCATGGGCCCTGTTAGGACCAGGGTCCTACTAGCAGTTCGGTTAAAGTTGAACGTTGATACCGAATTGCCACAAGGCCACGAGGAAAACTCGCTCTTACGGTGTGGGGACTCGGATACTCCACTTCACGCAGCATCCACGCGCATGAATCTCCGGTGGGGCGATCAGACTGACGCGGTGATCGCGCGGTTAAGAGTTCACTAGCACTGGGCGGACTAAGCGTGGGCATCCAGATACCACGCAAGGATCGTCGCTGCCGTTGTGGTAGTACATGCGCAAGGTATAATAAGCAACAGTTACACGACCAACCCTTTACGGGTGCAAGATCAAGTCCATCGATCAATAAGATTATCGGTCCATCAGCTGACGAGGTAATAAGTGTCTGATAACCGCCGGGTACACGGCCTCGACTCACCTTCAGCCTCCGTGCAAAGAAGCGCCTCAACCACGGTAGCTTCAGCTCTTGCATCTGGCGCAGCTGGTCGTCTATTTGTGCTCGCAGGTCACTATATTCTGTCTGAAGCTCGGCCAATATAGCCGCGTCCGAAGCTGCCTTCCTCTCCTTGTCGATCCGCCGTAGGAGCATCATCTGTTTCTCGACCAGCGTCTCCAGCTGATCGTATAGTTGCTGCCCAGCAGCTGTCTCCTTAAGTTCCATTTTTAGCTCGGCCATTTCCTCTTGAATAAGCAATACTTTGCGAGGCGTTTCCTGCGCGAGAATCTGTCGAATGAGCTTTTTCGAAGAACCGTCGTCTTTCCGGCAGCGGGCTGTTTGGGCCCCATGATCGATTATCTGCTTCCAATATCTCGTCTTCAAATCCTCCAAGTTCTTCTCACCAATGTTTGGATCAACTGCGTCCCACATAGTCGTAGTGAGATATACCCTGTCCAGACCGTCTTTTCCGCACAGTCTCCGGAATATTCGGAGATTTTTCCGTGGTGCACCAGCTACACGATTGTCCGTTATCGGATGAAGGTATAAGATCCCAGAGAGAAGCTTCCTTTGATTGAAACTATGAGAACGAGAGCGGGATATGAAATTAGATGCAACCTAAGCGCTAGTAGGCAACGTACATTACCTTGAGACGAGCCAATCAGAAATCATGTTGAGCACGTCAAATTCCGACTTGGACGTGTCGTCGAATCCTGGGGTATCCACCAGAACTACGTGTCGCATGCTCATTTGATCCCAAAATTTGATTGGAGTGATTTGGTCTGTGGACGAGTTCGGCTCGGTACTATGTCCACTCGCAGAGCGCACGAGCTAAAGACTGTAAGAATGACGGGTATTACTGGTTGTTACTGATCTCACCGTAGTCTTCCCGGACGCTGTTGGACCCACGATACTTGAGAATATCAGCCCAGACATTTCACATACTGACATTTATCACACACGCTATCAAGATATCGTCCGCTTCTAGGTTTACCACGTCAGGTTCACTAGAAACTTGAGAAGGTCCTTGAGCTACTTGAGCCTGCGCCTCGTCTGTGGTGAGTGGTTTCTTCGTGTCTGGTGCATGGAGAGAGCGCCCCTGTCCGGTTTCTGCAGGATGCTGAGGTGAAACCATGCCTCCCTGAGCAACTTCGTTCCTTTTTGATTGCTCGGAGAGAATCTGCGAAGAGGAGCTAAATCAGCATGTGTCGCCCGAGGATGAATGGCAAGAAATGTTACAATCTGACGAACGAGCCGCTTTGACGAGTCATCGTCGCTCCTACAACTTGCTATACGAGCTCCTTGAATAATCATCGTCTTCCAATATTCCGCCTTCAGCTCCTCCAACCTCTTCAAGCCAACCTCCGCATCGACTTCATCCCACATCGTCGCAGTGAGGTATACCTTATCCAATGCATCTCTCCCGCACAGCTTTCGAAACACTCGAAGGTTCTTCAACGACGTGCCGGCCACACGGTTGTCCGTTATCCGATGGAGGTATAAAATTCCGGAAAGAAGCTTTTTCTTGCCGTAACTATTGGACGAGTGTTGAGACGAAGAGGAACATGTAAGCAAGCGAGTACCATCCATTACCTTGAGACAAGCCAATTAGAAATCATGGTCAAAATCTCGGTATCGGACTTGAATGTGTCATTGAAACCCGGGGTATCCACCAGGACTACGTGTCGCCTGCTCACCGAGTCCCAAAATTTAATTGCATTGACTTGGTTTGTATGTGACTTCAACGCATGACCGATTGCGCTGGTGTCAAGTCCGCTTGCGGCAGATACAAGCTGGAGGGAAAGTGGGTAAACAAGCGCAGTTCCTTGCGGCCGGTCTCACCGTGCTCTTTCCAGAACCTGTTGGACCCATAACGCTTGAAAATATTTATTCAAATATCTCACCACGCAGACCTCTAACACGTACGCTATTACGATATCGCCAGCCTCCAGGTCGTTTACATTCACCATCCCAGGAGCTTGTTCGTCAAACTGTAGAGGTTCTTGATCGGTCTCGGCCTGTAGCTGAGGTGTCGCTGTTCCCCGATGGGTTACATCATCTCGCGTCGACCGTCTCCCGGTAAGAAACTGCTTGGACTAAGCAAACTGGCATTGCACACGAGAGCACGTTACCAACCTTCATTAGCATTGGCGTCGCAAGTTTGTTTATTCCTGATGGGAGCATCGATCAGAAATCGACACATGCGCCGATTAGAACGCCAATTCTGTCCTGGAGGAGAACTCACGATGAGCAATCCTCTCGTCTGCAGGCAGAAGGATGCTTGAGCAGAGTAGCTCCTGGGGGGAGGCAAGTCAGTCAGACGAATGTGGTGTGGGATGCTATGCCTGCGCAGCATACCTTAAGGGCTGATGGCGCGTGCTCGCGATTGTGGACAATATTCCCGGAGATTGGAGGAATACTGGGGTGGATGAAAGGCCTCGGAAAAAGCCATATCGAGGCGCCGAAAAGCGCAAGGCCGACACGAGGCTGCCTCAAGTGATCCATTCTTCACATCGATCGGCGGCTATACAAACACTGGCTCCGTCAGAATCCGAGGCCAGAGCGAGGATAGTCGCCAGGGAAGTTGCCAGCCATGGCTGCTGCCCACAGCACATGGACGTGCACCGGCGAAGGCTCGCACGACCATAGCCTGGCCATGGTGGGCCAAGCTCTCGATGGAAAGGCCTCGACCGCACCTCCGCTATGGGGCGGAGATTGAATGTTTCGAGGCTGTTACGGACTCTGGAGTGCCCCTACGGTGAGGCACGAAGCCAGTGGCGCCCCCCGCACGCTATGCGCTGATAATCAGAACTCTAGTAGCTTCCAAAACGGTGCTGCTGGTGAGATAAGCTGATGAGGTAGCTGACCGATTAATCTATTAGCGTCTATTGGTCTACACAATCTATCTATCCTCCCCGTCCCCTCACAGTCTTACCTTCAAATCCCAGTAAAGCGGGTACTATCTTTCGACGGAAGCCAGTTAAGGTCTTGTGGGAATATTACCATGTTGAAGTGGCTGAAGAGAGTCTTTGTTTCCGCACCCGAACTGGAGGACGATGACATTGTGGTATTGTGTGTCCTCTGAAGGCTGCATACTAGGCTTACTCGACACTTACGGACGCTCGTTTAGTGTGGTGGGCCCTTCTGGGAGTGGAAAGAGCACGGTTCGCCCTTCTTCTTCTCGCTACTGCCCGGCTTTGATTCCCCGCAGTTTGTGAGCGCAGTGATACAAGCTCAAGGTCAAATTGAAGTTGGAATTGGACACAACCTTCAACCGCACACGGCGAAGGTACAAGCAATTAAATGCGAGCTCACGCTAGAAGCTCGGACTACTTTGGGGGCCGGGGAGCGAAAGCACATTGTGTTCGTAGACACGCCTTCCTTTCTCACCGGGGTAAACAACAAAGCGGAGGGGGAAATGTCTACTTGGCTGAGAAAGTCAATGTAAGACACCTTCGCTCATTAGACGATACGATGACCGATGCATACTCAGACCCAAGTCCACTCGCTCGGGGACAATTTACATGCACAGAATCGAACATGACCCTAACATGGATAATTCGTATCGCATCCAGAAGCAGCTGGATGTTTTTGCTCGTTCTTTTCCCGAGGATTTCGCCCCTCAGGCTTTCCCCGGCCGACTGCATTGCGTCTTCAGCCGCGTGGACAATCCCGACGACAGGAAGATCCAGTACCACAAAGCAGAGTTCGGGAAGCAACTTGGCAGTCTGCGCCCGAAGATCATTCCTAGCTGGGAACTGACGTGGAATGCCTCCACACATCCGAACTTTTTTGTAAAGGGCGATCCTATCACAGCTTGGGGCGCTATAGCAGCACTTTTTTCTTACGAGTAATCATATTCCCAAAATCGATGACTTTGACTATGGACATGCCTGGATGGTTAGCCATGTACAGCGTTGGTGCACCAGGGGTAGGATCCCGACTCGATGTAATATTACTGTAAGCAAATACAACAGCACACGAGCAACCTCTAGGCTTCATCGTGTCTGATGCAACGTTTATGCACGTGTCGCTGTTCGACCCTTTTTCCTGATGAGCCGATTTGGCTACACCAGGTCGCAGGTAAACGAGGCTGCAACAGCACTCGCCCGCCACGAGCACGAGGTGGCAGCCAAGTTCTCCTTGGTTCTGCATGAGCACCATACTACGCGAATCACACCGCCGGACCCCCATTGACAAACCCAATCCCTCGTCATCCCAACATGCCAATATCCGAATTTCTTGCCAACTTGTGGAGCAAAATCAAACGGGATTCGTCCGCCCTAGTAACTAAGAATATCTCCAAGGACGACATCGTGGTGTTGTGCGTGCCAACGATCTTTGCAGTTTCGCGACCGTCCCTGATGGCGAACTGTCGAATAGTGTGGTAGGGCCTACGGGGTCTGGGAAGAGTTGGGTACGTAGGCGCTTCCCTTGCATGCCTGCTCATCTCAACGGCTTGCCCCCATCTCGCAGTTTACCAAGCAAGCAACGAACAGTGAATTAGTCATAGTCAGCCGAAGCCAACATCCATCCACCGGCAGTGTGCAAGCGATCCGATGTGAGCTGACCGACGAAGCGAAGAAAGACCCAAGCCTGCAAGGGGTGTCGAACATCGTGTTCGTCGACACACCATCCTTCCTTACCGGATACAGCTATCCTGATGCACATAAGGAATTCAAGAAATGGTTCGGCAAGATAGAGTAAGACTTGTTCCTACCCCCCTTCTCTCCTTTTCCTTTGGCCGAACGCGCTTCCATCAGATTCGATCCCAGGGCCATCGGAGTGGTTTACACCCATCGTATCGAAACCGATCCTGCGATCGAGCCCATCAGTGGGCACCTCAAAGCGTTCTCCCAAATCCCTTGGCCAAGCCACGTTAGTCGTCCCCAGCGGCTGCACATCGTCGTGAGCCACGACAGGACCTCAGGTATCATTTCTGACGACAAGATCGCGGAACGCACGTCCAAGCTTTATGCACAAGCAGGTTCGCTACCTCGATCTTTAGAGAGGTGGGAGCTCTCGGTACACGGCAACATTTTCCGTGGGGAAGCAGAAGTGGCCTGGGGAGCTATAGAAGAACTCTTCAGAAACTGGTAACCTACCAGTACGACATCTATTTTGACACTCATAGTTTCATCATGATTCGCAGTAGCTGTTTACGAGTGACTAAACGTAGTGTTGACGGAAAACATAATAGAATACAGACTAGAATACCGCGTGCTCGATATACCAATTATGCATCTCATAGTATAAGGGTGACCAGCACCATCAAGCCGGGACCACCAGACGGGACTTCAAGAACGTGAGGTTTGTGACCCATGGCTGTCGGTCGTCACGGAAATCGGCTCGTGGAAGGTCATAAAATTATCTGGTGAGTTTTCTTGGATAATTAACTTCCCGCACTCGCATCGCCGCTGACATGAGCACAAATATTAGACAATATTGCGAAGATTCGCCTGCTGGACAAACGTACTAATTCTGTACTTTTGAATATCAACTTCAGATGCTCCTCGAGCCGTGCGGTTGCCTGACGATTATCTATGGCGAGTCTGACCTATCATAGACTATCAGAGAGAGTAAAGTCGGGCATCAAATGACAGACGTACTCCCACCTTCTCATATATCACCCTGATTGCAGTGGCGCATGCGGTGATGGCTTGGATATCTCCATCGTACAGGAGGAGCCGAGCGAGATGATTTCTAGCTGAAATCTTCTTCACGACACCTTGAAGATTCTGGAGCTCCCTAGACAGTCATATATATCCCTATTTCCTTTGGAGAAAAATTAGCGGCTTACTTCCGAAAGGTGTTCAATGTTTTCTTCATATTCTTGGATACCTCGGCCTCCGCTGCATATTGTGCAATTTCCTCGAGAAGCCAACCAGAATACTCGATCACCTGACTGATCGCGTGATGTACGCCACCCATGTCCTTTTGAAATGTTTAGGAGCGGCGCTCGAACGCCAATTGTAGAGCACTAACCTCAATCATTTTTACTATTTGCAAGACTATCCCGATCGCTCCTCGAAGCCCAGGAATAGAAATTATCTCCGCCATCTGATAGGCCAGCCTGAGACTTGTAGTCATGGCCAGGAGTGTGTCCCGGCGGCCACTGGCACTGCAACCTGAAGAGGTGCTCTCAATCGGACTAAATACCTGATCCGGAGTGTAATAGGAAGAGGTGCTGGAGGTACTCGTTGAGACCATAGACCACGTAGCTTCGGTAGAGCCGGATGCAAGGGTGGAACTGCTGTGAGCGTACTGCGGGTATCTTTCCGCCGGTGAGGGCACTCTGGGACCGATTTTTGTCCGCACCCCGTTCCGCATCCTTGCCCAGACCCTCTTAAACTCTCCCGAGACGTGATGAAGTAAAGTTTTCGCTGCAGCAGTTTTGTGAAGTGGCAATTGGCGGTCCACCATCTCCTGTTGAATTTGCAGGGCCTCGCGAGGTCCCTCCAGGTCTAAGGAACTGATGATCTCCCAAGCTGATTTGTGAGATCTTCTGAAACGACAGGTGCGCGAGCCGTGATCCATCATACTCCTCCAGTACTCCGATTCGAGTTCCTTTTCTCTTCCCAAACCGATAGATTCGCTTTGTAGCTCGCCCCACATCGTAGTGACGAGGATGATATTCTTAAGTTTGTCATCACCACACAGATCCTTGAACACAGCCAAGTTCTTCAGAGGAGTCCCTGCCATCCTGACATCCGTGATGCGGTGGAGGTAAAGGATACCGGTAAGCTTGATATTGTTCTGATACCTGTGGGTGCCGATCAGGCCCAGCCTAGCCCCGTGCTCCGAGCTCAACTTACGTCTCTTTCAACCAGGTGGCGATCATTCTCAAAATCTGATAGTCAGGGAGGTATGTGTCATCAAATCCGGGAGTGTCCACCAGGACAATATTCCGACGACCGTCTGGGTGGGAACACCGGACGGGGTGGATCGCTTGGGTCTGTGATTTCAAACCGTAGCCTATCACAGCCTCAGGCTTCATCTTCCCAGCCGCATCGTTGATGAACTGTGGGCATCTCATATCAGACCCACTAGAGCAGTACCACTCTCGTATCAAGCGACTCACTGAGCTCTTCCCAGCTCCTGTGGGCCCCATCACGCTAATGAGATCAATATTCAGTGAGACAAATGCACAAACATTGAAGAAACGCACGCAATTATTATGTCATCTTCGTTGATGGCACTGTGGTAGTCGACGCTTGGTGTGACGCTACAGGTAGCGGGGTGATCGGGAATGCTACTAGTACTATGTTGGAGGTTCGTAGGATGCGGATGGCGCGACGACGAAACGAAAGATGATGGAGGTGGGAGGGAGGGAATATCCAGGCTAGGAACAACTACGCCATTCCCAGATCTGAGGCCACTAGTAGATGGCGCAGGGCCGGTTGTTGTAGCTGCGAACTTAGGCTTCGAGTTTCGCCCAGAACCCATTTCTGGTTCCTCGCTACGCTGTGGGACGCGAGCCTATGCGGAGTATCTCGAGTGCGGAAATCAGGTTGCGATGGAGGAAGCAAGGGCAAGTTACTGGAAGCCTCAAGAGCAGAAAGCTGGTCATTCCACCGAAGCGCTGGGGCACGATGTTGGAGCCACCGGTTACGAGCGCTTTTGTGACGCTTATCCGTCCACGAACTTCAATTTGCGCCCATGTCGGACATTCTAAAGCAGACCAGCCAACATGCCTCAGATCGCCTTATCATCCACCAGGGTGCGACGTGCTGACACGGTGCTGTGCTCCGCATCGAGGCTGAGGGGAAACGATACGGCTGTGTTAGACATTATGGTAGACACACTGGTGAGCTGCCCAAGCGCTTAGCAGTAGAGCAGTCGCTAACATAGACATGCATCAGCTGGCGGTCGGTGATGCGATTCTACAACACAAATCCACAACGTTAAGCGCAACACGACAGAGGAGCGTCATCTGCACCAGTCTGTTCCCTTTTACTGAACTTATCTTCCCTCCGCTTCACACGTCGTGAGGCTACTCCACAACGTAATCTCGCGGTGACTGGTGCCAAGATGCGACACGTGCATCACGTCGTGTTTTCATTCAACCTTGTTGCTCTACGCGATAGTATCGCATCAGCCAGCTCGATCTCCTTCCAGCGACCTTTGACCCTCTGACGGCGTTCCTCCTGCAGGTCGCCAAATACCAATCGGTGTTTCACTCGCATGAGTCTCCTTGCTCCTGTGTTGGTGGCAGAAACACATGGTATCGTACCTGAACACGATGCATGCCAGGAGGGGGAACACCACTCCGGGCCACATTCGTGCGTGTCATCTGCCGTTACTAAGCTACTCGCGTTCATCCATGCTCGTCCCCGACACCTCAATCTTTCTGAGACCCAAGGTTCAATCATTGTTACACCAGCGCTCGGCGATCTCTCTCCTGGGTAACGGCAGTTCAGATCTGAGTGCTGAAGGCGAGAGCGGGTACAAACGTTGCTTTCTGATTATCATCGATTATGCATAAAGTTTCCTATCGTGTCTGCGTGCCGCGACTACTCACTACGATTCGGCCGGAAATGGCGGGTCGAGGCGTGCTTCGAAATGGCTATGCTCCCTCCTCATGCCTGGCGCTCATGTCAGGGTACCACATGCGGCCAAAGGGCGGGAAACGACTGGCAGACCAGGGTCACGAACGCTGTAGTTTGTCTGAAATGAATGTGTTGGACCCGTGAATCAAAACGCTGTAAAGAATCCTCGGCGTAAGCAATAGGAAACGTGTGGGATGCCTAAATGATAGTACTCGGAAGAGGATGGACCTGGCGCCGGCACCTTCCCTACCAGAAACGTTCACCGTCAAACAGCTCCCAGGCTTCCAAAGGCACTATGAGCAGCCGATTCAGAGCAACACCAAATGACTTCATCATCGTGTGCGCATTCTGCCCGACGTATGGCCGGCGCACTGATGTCTTTCGTAAAACAGTGTTATGGGGCCAACTGGGACCGGAAAGACCAACGTGAGCCAATTTCGTCATAGCGTTGAATACTCGCATCTAAGAATACTCAGTTCATCAATACCCTCACCGGGAATGAAGAGAAACGCAAAGCATCTCACCTCGCGTCTGCAACCCAGGGTATCACTCCGTACACCATTCCGTACCATGGTCTTCGTCTTGTGCTAGTGGACACACCCGGATTCGACGATACCCATCGGCCAGATACCGAGATTTTGAGGATGATCGCGGACTGGCTCACGAAGAAGTACGTGATAATTTGAGTAGATCTTATTCCCCTTGACATGGTGGTACATACAAAGGTACCCAGACGGCGAGACGCTCAAGCTCACTGGGGTGATCTACCTCCACCGAATCACCGACAACCGCATGACTGGCTCCGCGTACAAGAATCTGCAGATATTTGGTCGCCTCTGCGGCAGTCTACCTCTACATCGGGCGCGTCTCGTTACGACAATGTGGGACCTAACAAGGGACCACTCGATGGCAGAGGGAAGGGAAAGGGAGCTCACGAAGGACTTCTGGCACCCACTGATCGCTGAAGGCGCCAGCGCTCAACGGTTTGCCAACACACACCCATCTGCATGGCGAATCGTAGACGACCTCATAAAGGCGGAGGGTAACAGAGACGAGCTTCTCCTGCAGGAAGAGCTTGTCGATCAGAAAAAACATCTGAACGAAACGGAAGCAGGAAAGGTTCTATACTCTCGCTTCCAGAAACTCCTTTCAGAACAGAAGAACACGCTAAAAGAACTCGCAGACGCAGCAAAAATGGAAAATAATCCCTCTCTCGCCAAGAGTCTCCTAGAGGAATACGAGAAAACAAACGCAACATTACAGAGGACGTTCGAGGAGATGCAAGAGATGAAGATACCACTTACCAGGCGCATCATTCTGTGGTTGTTTGGGCGGAAAGCACGTGGGGTAAGTGCTGCTCACTGCCCTTCCGCCATGGAGTTCTAATCAAATGTCATGTTTTACAGAAAGTTGTCAGGTTCGGAGACCAGTGACAATGCTTAAGAGCTAAATGCTGGGAGTATGGCGCATTTGGCCAGCTGGCGACAGCCAAGCTGCGTCTACGTTAGTTTGAATAGGTAGACTGTATGACCCGCCTCAGTCGTCATGCAAACCTGGGAGACGGAAGCACAATATAAAGGCACGGATATAGTAGTGGAATTGGGTGGTGCGCACGAGGGCGGCGCAAAAAATATTTGTGCTAGGAAAAGGTCTGGTCTCGGGTAAGGTTGATGTCGTGAAAAACCGATGGACGTCACATGACCAAGTATGACGCTTTGCAGTGATCAACATTGAAAATTTAATGGTAATACAACTACAGCATGCGTTAGCATTCCCAACGGCAGTCAGATTTGGATCGCATGTATGAAGCTAACAGTGGTTGTATTTAGAAAGAGACAATGATACAAATGAGTAGTTAGCTTTGCAAGAGGAAAGATAATAAAACAAGTGTTATTTTACTGAAACTCCGCACGAAGTTTAATGTTGCTCGGTAATTGTGCCGAACGGACGCGCTCGACACGTCCAGGAAGAAGAGGGCTCATATTATCCAAGGCGAAACTCTCAATGCTGCAAAGAGAGCTAGGACTGCAATTACTCAGTCCAATATTAGATTCTCCATGCACTCAGCAAGATTTATTGATGCCTACCATAAAGGGCTCAATGGATCTTAGGCTGCATGAGCAATCAAGAAATATTGCAGTCACTGAGTCCTTCCAGACAGCAATTTGATGGTGCTGCATCTGAGTTGACACACATTCCAAGTTGCCCATAGAATTTATTTTATTTTACACCCTCATAGTCTGACTCCATAGTATTCCATGTTCTATAATGCTATTCACACCATTGTCCGCTATTCTGCTGAGTTTGAAATGGCAAGTTTGGCACCACTTAGCAATTCCTCAAATGCATGTTGTCACACCCTGTCACTTCACATGATGTTTGTTCGCTTTTCATGGCATCAACCTTACTTTGAAATGGAAGCCTGAGAATTGGTTGTTGTACTGTGTTTGTGTTTATTTTGACTACATTGGACGTCGACTGTAGAGCATCATCCTGACGAACACGCTTCGGAGACAGTGTTGGATATTCAAGTCGCTGCGAGGCAAGGCGAACACTTATTGCGCCCTTGGGGTGGGATGCTTGCAAAGCAGTCCAAAGTTGTCATTTGGCTGTGCTATTACTATTGCCTCCTGCAGCAACTCAATCGATGACTTGCACCTGGACGACACCGCACTCACTGGTAGGCTAGACGGTATGATATTCGTGTGTGTGTGGTATTCTTTCATGGTCATTCTAGCCACTGAACAACTTTATGATAGTGTTATAGGGCCCACAGGATCTGGAAAGACGAATGTGAGTCTAAAAGCATCTGAAATTCAAGTTTCGTTCCGACATGGAGAGCTTTCAGTTCATTAATGCCCTGACCCGTTTATCGGACGATAGCGAGGTGGATGCTCTGTCCCCCAGAACACAATCCGTGCTCCGACACACGGTAGAGCATGATGGTCGACATCTTAGCTTCCTCGACACTCCAGGCTTCGATAACATCCACCTTACGGATGGAGAGATATTTACGCTTGTAGACCAGCATCTGAAAGTAAGGTACGTGGATACCCATTGCCGCAGAGAATTTGATCGTTAACGCAAGTTCCGCATACGAGAAGCTATCAATCTAATACTGAGCTAGGGATAATCTACCTCCACCGTATTACCGACAATCGCATGAACATTCCTCCGTTGTCCTACATCGACATGCTCCAAAAGCGATGCAATAGCGTAATAGTGCGTCAAATATGTCTAGTGACAACTATGTGGAACACCGTCCACGATAGGAGGGAAGCCGAGAAGAGAGAGAGGCTAATTAAAGAAGCATATTGGAAGCAGAACTTCTGCGCACTCTACGAACGGTTGGAGCACCCGCGTTCTTCAAGTGCCGCCTGGGCCATCGTAAACAAACTCACATGCGATGGGGCACGCTGGATCCGAGAAGATCAATTGGGACGATCTAGCGATCGTGCTAGGGCGTCGTACATCCGATTTCAGCAACTCCTCTCACAGCGGAGGGAAGTGGTTCAGAAGCTCGTGAACCAGACCACTCAGGGAAATCTGGATGGCATCCGGGAATTACAAGCAGAGCACGAAACATTGGATGCCCAGTTACGACTGACGTTTGAGCAAGTGCGAGAGAGGAACATATCCATTATTCAACGCGCTCTCCAGTGGCTGAGACGCCGTGCAACCGCAAGTGTCTTTTCTCATCTTTTACACCAATTATCCTCAAACATATTTTATTAGTATGATACTTAGTCCCTTCTCTGTTCGCGCAGAGTATTGGTTGCTATCCTTCATTGCTATACCAAGTTAACTGGATAGATGTACACCGACGAGGACGTGCGAACCAACCGTTGTAATGCAAAGAGTCAATTGGGGCTCCCTGCGACCCACTCCTTTGTTGTTACGCGCTGAAAGGTCAAGTTAGCCTGTTTCCACTGGCGGGGCGTAGCGAGCATGAGGCTGGGGGCTGAGTGCCACTTGACCTATCGATGAATCAGGGCCCGTGAGGTCTGTGACCCCATGTCCGTCTCAGGGTCACATGCAGAGCCATTATACTTGATGACGCCCAACCGTGCGAGTGGGTAGGCTATCTCTTCGTTGAATACGTCGAGGCACTCTGCAGAGGTGTTGTATGTAGAACACGACGGAGTGCTGTCGCAGCGGTATTCGCCGCCTCCGAGGGGGCCGGCAGTTACCAAGCCTGCGGGTAAATCGGCGCGGCGGGTCAAATTCATGCGCTAGCCACCGTCAGGGAAAGAGAAGGATTCAAAGGAATGAAAAGGTTTCTCAACACAATTGTGGGGCGTAGATCTAAGGACAGCCTGCATCAATGAAATCTCGACAGCTGGTGTCTCAGGCTGATAACCCACCAGCCAGCGATGCAAATTTAATCGGCACACCCGGCCCGACACATTTCCGGGCCGGAAGGCGACGGTTATTATGCTGCAACTTCACCCTTGATGGGGAGTCGGTAAAGCTAGAATCAGACAAGTATGCATATTCATATTCCCTGCAATTTACCACTGGTTCAACTCGGTGCTGTTAGGGCATTCCAATTCAAGCTCGGACGTCTGACCGATCGTAAGCTCTGAAAATTGGTAAACAGTGAAGTCGAATGGAACCCAAGGACTATCCTTGGCATGAGATGGAGCATATCTATTACAGGATTTACGTACGCGAAATATCAGATTCCTGGGGAACGGGATCTTCATCTCTGGCAGAACTAAGCGACACGAACTATGAGGTTGAGTTGTACAAGTACCTCAACCATATCAACACAGACCGAAGCAACTGCAGAAGCCTGAGGTTACGATGTCATCCTCTCCTGCCCCGCTGGAATGATTTTGCTGAATCACTTCTTCGTTTTTTCTCAGAAGATGGACCACGGTCTCCCAAGCAGAATCGCGTTCGTGCGTACTGTTGAGCCGAGAGGCCACAGCTCCTTCATCCACGAGCTTCTTCCAGAAATCTTCCGAGCTAACGAGCCGTGCCTCGGCTTTCTTTGCTTCGTCCGTCGCACCAGGCGTTACCGACTCATCCCACATAGTAGTGACAAGACACGCTTGACTTCGAGATATGTCACCACGCCGAGAAAGCACTGTCAGATTATCGAAAACAGAATTAGGCTGGGGAAGAGGATTGAGGATTCGGTGGAGATATATTATCCCCGCGAGCTTGAGCTTGAAACCTCTTGGATACCTTTGTATATGTTAGGGGTGAACGAATACACACGGGATGCGACGTGCTTGGCCTGGAGTTCATCAAAGATGCTTTCCAATAGTAATTTATCCTCACTCTTGGCAGATCTCGAGTCTTCAATGAGCCCAGGTGTATCGACCAGGATGAGACGACCCAGGAGCCGAGCTCGGCCAGCATGAGGGACAACATACGGCGTGACACTCGTGGTGCCAGGGCTCAGCGTGGAGGCAGAACTGTTTTTCTCCTGCTCTCCAGTGGCAGCCTCTCCAGCGAGGGTGCTAATGAACTAGCCATTTGTAGGTTAAACTTCGACCTTGGGGCTACATTGGACTTACACGGGTTTTCCCTGACCCAGTTCGTCCCACAACACTGTTTTCCGCGGATACTTCAGTGCTGTGATACGACTCTCCTGGAATACATGGCACTCACGCAATGATGGCGTCCTTTAATTCTCCTTTGAAGCCGTCCTTCCTCATGGAGCCCTCGGAAAGGTCAACGATGGCGATGTTCGTCCGTTAGGGAGGGGATGTAAGTCCCCGAGGAATGCCCCCACAGGAGTTCACAGTGCCTCGTGGCATCCGCCTGTTCAGCCCAGGCGCTTAATGTAATGATCAGCCCCCCTCCCACGAGCCTCCGTTGGTTTAGAGTCACGACTAACCTACCCATTCGGGCCTGTCGTGTATTTCATGAGGGTGCCTTGGCCCCTGGGTGGGTACCACCAGATCAACATATCAGAGCTCCACACCGAGGTAAACTCGAACTATCCTCGTCCATCCATCTTCGCTCCAATTCCACACTGTAAACCTCCATTCCCTCACACGCGCGCGGGTGTCAACGTATCGAACACCTGTGTCGTCTGGGAAGCTTACCGCCACGATGGTTCCTACCTCATATACACCTCGTCGGTGTGCTTCACTTATCACAACCCGCACTGCATGGCGGGCGCGCCAACGCGATGTTAGCAGCGACTTCACTGTTCGTCTTGTGGGTGAAAGGAGACATCAGGGGGAACGGCTTCTATCATCCCTTCTTGCTTATGGCGGGTTCCGAAGTACAAACTTGGTGCATCAAGAAAAGAATTTGCCCTGGGTCCAAGTACGCCGCTTCTTGATGAAACGGACACGCGATACTGATGCGCTCCCCAGTCCAAGGTGTAAAGGGCCTACAACCGAAGAAATCCTACTCGCTTCCGGTTTCAAACCTGCCAATTCAGTGGGCCTTGTATCTGATGGAAATCGTGAACCCCCGGGTCATGCAACACTCATAGGGCCTGTCTACACTTTTGGTGCGGCACCCCAAGCTCGTACTAACTAATTCACAATCGAATGGACAACGTGAGGATGCCAAAAGGTTGACCTAGGTCGCAGCTCAAGTTCCAGGCACTCCCAAATCGCCCCTTTGTTTCTCGTAGCGCCGTTCCTCCTCTAGGAGTAACTGTTATACTTCTGCCTGTGGGTTGTCACGTTTGCCCGGTTGAACCCATCGCCTGATGTTCTTACTGTTGTCAGACTTAGTGGATACATGATCCGCAGGCCCATGTCAATCTGATGATGTTCTTGCCAGTGAGTCCTCGCGGCTACAGACCGTAAATGATCTAATGCCAGCTGATTATAGCCAACTCGAATCGGGTGCGCTAAACGTCGCAAATATAACGACCTCGTCACCGAATGCCCTGAGCGGGACGACTAATGTATCTACCATATTCTGTAAAGGAGAGCCGGGTTACTTGCCATCGTTGAGTAAGCGCCGACTAGATTGACTTCTACACTGAGGAACGTGCCAAGTCTGTTGATGCATTGTTTTATAGTCATGGTCGCCGAACGTGCATTATCGCTCGTGTCAGGACGGAAAATCATTGAGAGCGAAGCGATACTTGCGGACATGGTTCGAAAAGATGTGTAAGACGCGGGGTAATCATCATACCATCCATTGTGGTGCCGAAGTTTTGGCATTCGAGCCGAATGTGCACATACGAGTTGTTTTCGCCAGTCCTCGACTTCATGTCAGCGCGATTTACATTGAGTATTGATTGCAGCTGATGTATACATATATACTAAGGCTATGGTCAAAACCCAAAGCAGAACTTACGACCCAGGGGGTGACCCATGACACACGCCAGGTGCTGCAGTATCGCCGTCTAACGCCACCGTAAGCTGTTGTGGGCGGCGAAGATAATGACGTTGTTCGTGACATCACTCCGCCAGGAAATGGTTCGAGTTCGATCTTTTTTGTAACGTTTCGTGATTGCGAAGGCCCTCCCCTACGACAAGGAGTCATAGACACACCGGGCAGGTTCGACCCATTTTCCAAGACCACGCAGGCACTGCTGATTACTTCCTTAGCTGCCGATGCTAGTTTTACGTGTGCATGCAAGGACTTACTGGCAACCATACTGTATGATACGTGGGAACTCGTGTGGTCTGGGCACATCCACGCCGTGCGCCGGTCTATGTGCCTGGTTGACTTTCACCTCAGTCTCCGCCATGAACACTCTCCTGCAAGCCAGCCGAGCGTTAAGCACGTTCACCACCAACCTTGCACTATGAACATTAAATCCATTACTCCAGACGAGCGTGGATCTTGCATAGCACAACTTCTTGCCTGTTGCTTGGTATTTGGCGACATGCCTCAACGGCTCTACGATGCCACCGTCCGATCACCGTAGTCCCTAGGAATCATGTGAACACCGCTGTTAGCCTTGCATGGCCGTATAACACCCACTTAGCAGGTCCGTTCACTGAAAACAACGATGGCCGACGTCTCCCAGAGGCCTCGTGGAGTGCACGCGGGCGAGACGGTCTATGACGTGTCAGTGGCAGGTAAAGCTGTTCTCGCCTGCCATGCCGGATCCACAACATGAGCGGATATCAGTTTGTGCGGTAGTGTTGGCGAGAACGTGGGACTCTTCAGCAACGGAGCCCTGCAGTGTCGGCATGTTCATGAAGTACACCTGAGCTCGGAACTCAAGCCCTACGCGCGCACTTCCCAGATTGAGCTGCACTCTTTCAAGAGGAGGTTGTGGCAAGAGACGGAGTGTCCCTGTGAATATTCTAGAAATCAGTTCCCTTATCGCGGCGGCCGTGTACACGGCACTGACGCACTGATGGCCTTCCGTCGTTACCATCCTATTCCTTCGTTCTTGGATCCACATTGGTATGCCTCGCACGTATCCTTTTCCCGTGACGACCTGCCATCTATGAGCCTCGTACCGTGTGTCGCAAACTGGGTTTCTCACCAAAGGGCGTGGTGTTGAGTGGTCAATTTGCAAGCAGTCGGAGTGAAAGTGCCATTGCATTTAGCCGGACAGCCGCCAAAAAAAATTCTTGTACTCCAACTCCACAGTCTCCACTTGTGCTGCCACGCGCCACAACGGTCCCCAAGCTCAAGTTCGTCGGTCAAGCTTCAAGCCTGTTGAGGCCCAGGTTCTGTTTCTGGCGGTGCTTGGCAACCGCCCGTCCATCGCCGCGACCTTCCATTTGTAAGTCATGTTACGCCGGTTTCAAGTCTGCTCCGCATATAATGCGAGCTAGCTCACCGGCACAGACCCCCAGAGGGCCCGCTTCACTCGCGAACGCCACTCCAACAAGTCTTCGATAC
Organism: Boletellus ananas; assembly: GCA_038089895.1. Taxonomy (NCBI): domain Eukaryota; kingdom Fungi; phylum Basidiomycota; class Agaricomycetes; order Boletales; family Boletaceae; genus Boletellus; species Boletellus ananas. Next base: position 91,128 of record JBBPLS010000049.1, on the reverse strand, counting down.
TCGTTCTTCACCTGCACGGGCTGTTGCATCTCCCCATTCTATAGTGGTCTGTTGAGCCGTCTGGGTCGCCGCGTCATCCTCTGAGCTGATGATTCCTCGAGCCGAAAGGCTGAAGGGTCCGTATGGAGACGATGCCGGGGCCATCAATGCACCTCTAGCTACTCGTCGACGGATCCAAGCGTCACAGCGCTCAAGAAGTCGCCGTCTGTTCCTGGTATAAAACATGCTTTCGATCAAAGGAGCAGGGCCAGGACAATGGATATTCCTTACAGGTATCTGGACATCGATTTCAGGATCAATATGGATTCGCTGAGATAGTGTTGCCTGGGGGCGGCGAATTGCATTCCCCGTTCACCAGGCCAAGGGTCACTTTATGGGTCGCATCTCGTTCCATCCGGACGAACAGCGTAATGGGATAGTCTTCCCTACCTGAATCGTGGCGGGAAACATTTGCATCCTGGAATGTGAGTAAGCGAGAGAAGCTAAATATTTCCGGTAGCGATGGGAAGGCTGACCTCACTGCCCTTGTTGCCAATACCACGGCATCACGGACAGGCACAAGGTCGTGATAGACGCTAGGTTGTCTTATATATGGAGCGAGCTGCGCGAAGACTGAGCGTTCTCGCCCGTTGTTTGCCTCCTGTGGACGAAGCTTCCCGTCCCCGGGTGCGGCCGCTTCATCCCATTTGCCCAAGGCTCGGTTTGGGCGCCGCATGATCGCTGTCAATCGGTTGCGGGCTAGCCAGTCTCTTTCAGGCATCGAAGACTGTAGAGAGGAAGAGCTCTTGCAAATTCATTATCTGCTGCGTCTGTCTGCCTTTGGATTTGATTGGTTATTGGAGAGAGCGGTCGCCACGGTCGTGTCAGAGTTGGGTGTGTACCCGCCAGCTATGATGCTTGGAGGGTTGGCTGGCTCGCGAATTCAAAAGGCCTCGAGCCCCCCAATCCTCCTCTTCGTCCCCCACCATGAGCTTTGTACCTATCCCACCGACGGACAACCCTCCTCAGACCTATCAGTCTGTACCTCAGTATGCGCATCCCTTCTCGTCACTTCCGAAATTTGACTAGTATCGTACAGGCCCGCGCATTACGCCTTTCCGCACGCCCCCCAGAATGCTCATCCCAACCTTGCTCCACCCAACGGTTCCTTCAATCCGGACTGGGGCCCTCAGGTATTTTAGCCTTCGTTCTTTTTGCTTCCAGCTCACTGGCAGTAGCAGGAACATGCCCTTGTACACATCGGTCATGAACTGTTGGCAAGCAACGCTCCCACGACTGTGTACGACCATCATCTTTTCCGGTTTTACTTTCTGACGGCCTTCTTGTAGAGCCGCTGCGACAGGAGACAACGTCTGCCAATGGCTGTTACCGGGCAATATGCTCTGTGGCCGAGTCTGTGGAGACTTCGACGACCTCATGAAACACCTCAGGGATGAACACGATGTGCAGGGCGCCGATGAACGTCGGCTGAGATGTCACTGGCGTACCCCAGGAGGAGTCTGCCTTCGACTCCTCCGTCGAGACGGGTTCCGACGTCACGTTGGCAGTCATTGTGGCCATGTGCTCGTCTGTAGCGAGTGCAATCAACCTTTTACTCGACGCTACAATCTACGCAAGCACCAGAGGAAATGTCATGGCGTTGCACCAGAGTAAAAGCCTCTGGTCCGTGTGCACATCGATTGGTATCTTTGGCTCTGCGTGTACAGACGGACGAATCACCATGTACAGGCGTATTTCGATTGGGTTACCGCTTGTATATATGTATAGACTAGAAAACTGTGGTTGTCTGCGTGCAATGCGATGGCGTTTGAACCCCAGCATTCGTCGAACGGTTAGAGGGTTGGTGGCGGCGGAGGGATCAGTGCCAGGGCGAGCGAGGTGGCGGAGACACGGCAGTACGCGCCGCTCGCCAATTCGCTGTGACCTTTGACATGAGAACACCTTGGCGAGGTGGCCACTCGGAGTGTCCGGGATAGCTCCGTCTGAGACATATCCCCTGGAAAAGATGTGTGTCAGACAGAGTATGCGAATACTGATTTTGGTTGTTAGATCTAGATCGTCCCCTTGATTCGGCCGAAACTAGTGGGCCATGAATTCGTGATTCCTCGTACATCGCGTCACTAGTTGAGGCACAAGGAATCCAGAGAGTTGAACAAGAGAAGACGCTGCTCATGGTTAGAGCCGATTGGTCCGAGCAATGCATGTCGAAGTTGTGGGCCTGCGGTCTCCAAAATCTGCTAAGTCGTGTGACGGCGCCCCAGACTCTGATGCAATCCATTTCATGAGAACAAACCCCCGTCAAGGCGACTACTGTACTCACTCGCACCTTATATCCAGTGTCCTCAGCACAACCCCCAGGCAGTTCGGAGAAGCAACTCTCGGAAAGAAGCGTGGGTAGCCCATGGACGATCTTGCTGATCATTGCAGATCCGTAGCGGATCTAAGACACTTCGCCGATCCGACTCAGCGGTCCTTGCGGTATATACGCGGCGTGTCCAACATCCTGCAAACCCACCCCCTCGAGGTCTGTGTTACATAGCTGGTCTGGATGTTATACGCGTCACGGCGAACGCACGATAGCGCGTTCGTATTGTCCCGACATCGTATATCACGATGCGGTGCTATGCGTATACGAAACGTGGAGTTGGGCTTAGCTTACGTGCGAACGGAACTACGGAGAGTGCCAATTAACATCGACCCTGCACACAAGAAATGGAGGCACTGACCACATGTTTCTAGGCTAAAAATGTTCCCTGATGTTCTCAGCGCGCCATATTTCCGTCTGCGAACGGGTTTCCAGGGAAGGTCCCAGGTTCGGCAGCATGTCCAAATGCATCGCTGCCATGGCGCACCACCGTACACCCGAGGCGGCGAACTTGAAAGCAAAAAAAAAGGGCCGGTTTTCGTAGTCGCAGGACCATGTGCTTGTTGTCAACGAACCCTTTAACGACCCAGACACGATGTTTACTTCAGGGCTGGCTGGCGTCTGCGTATAGCCGGGCGATCCGGATAACTTGTATCTTGAGGAGTAAGGACACATGGATCTTCGACGAAATGACTTCTTACTGGTTCACGCAGCGAGCTGCTTGACGTGGATTCGGCCACTCTGTTGAATATACCTGGTACGATTCGTGCGAACCCTGATCAATCATCTTCGGTCACCATTGACGAGTCGAAATGAAGGCGGAGGAACGACTAACGCAGCCCGAGATCATTGTGGCAAGAAAGCCCTTCCATACGAATACTCGTAGAGTCGATATGATCCGGATACCGTGTTGCATCTACCAGGCCAGCGTTTCTTCGCCATGTCGGTGTAATATACTGAGTTACTGTGTTCTGAGAATGAGACTCTTGCCTGCCAGAATAGTTGGAGCAAACGGATCACGATTGAGTGTCCGTAGATTGAGCCAAAATAATAATGGAAACGCACAACTTTACTCCCGAACGTGTCCGTTTATTAGAACCTCAACCCGCCGACACCGCGCATAGCCCAGTTCGTCCGGTAGGTCGATCCGCAGAGACTAAAGTGTACGGTTGAATGAGCACATGTACTCAAGGAGAGAAGAGCGAACAGCTTACACCCAGTTGCCTTGCCGGCATCGATACATCAGTGAGACGCGGAGGGTATGACCTAGCCCGGTAATTGTACAACCCAGAGTGGGTTGCAACTGCTCAGACCCATTTCTGTTCTGGTCAAGCGAAGATTTGGATCACAGTATCTCGCTACAAATCGAAACGACCGTGAGAGGCGCTTCAGGACAAGAAAAAGCGCCACGCACCTGGATGTTGCGGAAGTTGGGGAAACTGCATAAATGCTGCGCGAAAACATTCGTTTAAGAAAGTGCATTTGGCGCTGGGGGAGCTGTATAGCACCCAAAACGAATAGCTCAACACGGCTTGCAGCGTTGGCCCCCCTGCAGGCGTGAGAATTGTTGAACAGCTGACCCTTCATGTGGCTCGAAAGCTTGGGAACATTCCCACACAGCACGCCCCAATGCCGTATCACTGCGGCAGCTAGGCGTAATAGCACTAGGCGACCTCACCGGCAAGGCGATAAGTACAATTGATGAGCATAACTCGATGTGTTGCATTTCCTGTGCCGCTGGAATAGAACCTGCCAGTTATTGGCGAACACCCAAATACTTGACAGAACCGATCAATCGATCAACGTCAACGCTGATCGGTGATCGAGATGTGGCTGTGTCATGTCAATTGACAAGGATTAGTTCAATGTCGAAAGCCATATCGTTCGTGTTAACACAGACGGCAATGAAGCAGAGAGAAAAAAATCCTCAGACAAGCCTCTGGTCTTGCGTACCTGAGCGACCATCGGCCGTCGGCAGTTGCTATGGAACTATGGCTACATTGGCGGGGCCACCTCGTGACGGCTCTGAGCCACAGGATGGGGTCCGATAGATGGGCCCTCGACCAATCGCAGGACGCACGAGGACCTCCACTTGGCTTGTTGGATGGCAGCCGCCAGCCGCCGCCTACCAGGGGCACCCGGACTCGAGAAAGTGCCGACACGAAAGCGGAAAGGGTGGTGGCAGGCGTGATCCCGGGGTGAAACCTTTCTTTCCGAGGGGGGTTATTGAGGGGTGCCCAATGGTCCCTCGCTCGAAGAGCGAGCGGGGAAGTTTTCCGGTAGATTAGAATTTTCCCGGCTGCACTCCCTTATCGGAAATGATTGCCGAACCGCCTTTTCTTGGACTCAAGCGTCCAAAACCACCTGTATTTTTCGTGCTTCTGGCTGGAATCCAACCAACATACTAGTATACAACATTAGATAACGATCACGGTCGCTGATTATTGCATTCCAAAGGGGAAGAACAACAGCATCGCAATCTTGCACGGGACGTGATTTCTGTCGCCTCAACTGGCACCTCCTCTCCGATACCACTTGAAATACCATTCAATGCGAGTGGGTGCAACGAGAAACATGGTTATTGGCTTGAACTGTTTCCTAAAAGGAAAGCAGTGTGTCACCAAGACGCGCACTTCATAATTGGGTACTACCAATGGGAGGGCAACTAACTCATGGGTGAGTAACAAGTCTACGCCGGCCGACGGCGGCCGTACACGATATATTCGACCATACTTCAAGGAGTTTAAATTTCAAGGTGCCTTGTTTATTTGGAAACGGAGGAGAATTTCATGCCGACACCTTGAACTCGTACGAGGTGGTCGTGATATTCTGACCACGAAAAAGACAACAATGCATTTACTGGATAGGTGACATATAACCTACTCGAGGCTCTCGTCCTTGAATGCAACGCCTCGAGTCCTGCAATCGATTCTTGGGTAGTATAAAACGCCGACTGTGAGAAGTGTGCCGATCCACGTATGCTGGACTTACTGGTGAGCAGAGTGCGACGCCCAGTTACGTGACCTACAGTCTGCAGAGTTGGCTCAAGACCACCGTCACCGTACACCCTGGCCCATTGGCATTTGTGAAAACCAGGTGCTAGTGTGGTCCGCAACGTTAATTCATCTCGTGCCGCTTGCGGTTTCGGATGGCCCCGCTATACTCTGGCACTCAAGTTCCGGCGCGTCCCGACAAGCTAATTGTGAGTACTCCATCGCAGAAAAAACAGAAGCGTTATAATCCCTTCTAATCCTTTTCTAATCCTTTCCTTCGAAATAATGGATTGATTATAAAACCTTGTAATGGTGTCTATGGGATTGTAACGCTTCTGTTTTTTCTGTGACGTCGGTGCCCGGGGCGAGAAGAGATGCCGTGATCGATCGCCCTAGGCACAGCCTCGACTGCACTTCGTTTTCTTGGCATTGGAAGTCTGAATTAAGTTTAGTTCAAGGTTTCATTCCTGTTTGGATGTCGAGTCCGACCCACTCCGTTCGATGCCACGGGGGCAAGGCAAAAGGATAAAAGCCACTACACTGAATCGTCGCCCCGCTCTCCATTCACATGTCCACCGTCGCCCCTCTCCGATTCTCGCTCCCTTCCCCTTCCCAAGACATGGTTCTCGATGACGAGGCTTTAATGCTGCACTCCAAATACCATGTCGTGTGTACGCCCGACGTTACACGTGGCCATTCCCCTCGGAACTCTGCCTTGCCTACCGTGGTGGAGGTAATACCTGACGGTATTATACGTCCTGACGATATGGCACCAGCCCGTTTTCCTGCCTTTCCTGATGGCGCCTTTGGGGATAACGGTGTAGCCTCAGGCTCTCATCTACTCGATCCTTTGTGCCGGTGGCCCGATTCGCCTTGCGGGCTGCCGTCGACATGTCTTGTTAGCCCAGGGGTTCACGACCCTGGGCATCACCATGCTGAGCCGAGCGACGGCGGACCTCTGTTGCCTGCTTCCCACCCCCCCTCCGCAAGCTCTTCGAATGACCGGAGTGTCACAGAACCATGTACCTCCCCCTACCCTCCTCCACACCTATCCTCTGGACCATCTTCGCCTCCCTCGCTCCCCGACCCCGAATCCCTTGGATCTGTTCCTCGCTTCTGTGTCGTCCCACACCAAGACTCGATTGCCCTGTCTCGTCGCAGTCAAGGGGCCCGTGCAATTTATCATGGTGGGATATGGCTCGACGAACAAGAGCTCCTCACAGCTCTAAAAGACTCTAACGGAAACCTCTACGTCTTCCGATGCTGCTTGGAAGCGGATCGCTCTCCGTGCCACCTCTGGATCAGGGGCGAGAAATCCTCGATCAACGTCCATATGCAAAAGTGGCATGGGGACAAGCCCGGCGGGGACAAGTCCGAGGTCAGCTGTCGCTGGTCCAATTGCGCGAAGAAGATGCTGAAGGAATCGATCACTAGGCACATCGTGCGCGCCCACCTTGGGGAGGTGTGGGAGTGCTTGGCATGTCAGAAAAGAACGACGCGGAATGATGCCCACAGGCGGCACACCTCGACATCGGACGTCGAGGCGTGTCGGACGTCTGGTGCTTTGACGATGTACTCTGTTGATGTTGTGGTAGTCGACGCCCAGGTTGCTCTAGAGGGTGGAGGACATGTGCAGGATGCTAATGCATAGTATACCTTTCATTCGCAAGTTTTTTCGTGCTAATCTCTGTTGTGGTGTACGTGTACGTTGGGCATCCTTAAATCTAGTGCTGCCATGAGCTGGTAATCGTGTAATGTGATGTAGTATTGCAAATCAGAGTATAAGTATCTACTGTGAGAGTGATTGTGCTAGTAGAAATAACATGGGATCGTATGCGCTCGACAACTTCCAACATGAGAGACTCTCGAAAAGAAGACAATGAAGTTGCCAGCGAGGTGCCCGTGTTGAGGGCAAGAAAAACGGGGAATTGCGAACTTTGTGAGCGGGCTAGATCGATCTCCGACATGCGGAACGACTTCGATGGGCATATTGCTCGCATGTCCTCTGCTCGCCATAGCGACATGCATGCATCTTCTTCAATGGGTTTTGCAAAGATGCTCACGACAAAGGACACAGCGACCGAGTCGACGAGAGGTCGCCGTCGTGCCATCACTAAACACATGCGTCATATTGTGACCGGTCCCGCCACCTCTCTTCATTAATATTAATCAACCCCTGGTCGCTGACCACTCGAGCGATGTTTTGGCGTGAACCCCAAGTCCACAGCTGCCACCCCAAAACGTGTCCTGGCAGGCAACGGCGAGAACTGGCTTATACCAAAGAGCAATGAACCATGTGCATATCATAGTTGTCCATATCGCCTAGTCTTTTCATACATCCAAACAGAAACATGAGTGGGAAACATTGAACATATACATGTCGATTCGTCCGTATGCACACCCGGAACCAAAGACGCCAAGCGATGCGCACGCGGACCAGCTTGGGGGCTTCACATTGGTGCGACGCCATTGCATTCCCTCATGTGCTTGTGCAGATTGCGAGTGTGAGTAAAGGGCTTGCTGCATCCACGGCAGGTGGGCAGATGACCACAATGGGTGTCAATGTGGTGTCGGAATGCGTCTTGATGGAGGTTTCTACTGCAGACCCCCTTCGAAGTCCACCATCTGCAGCTCAGCAGATGTTCGTCGGGGCCCCGTGCATCGTGTGCATCGCCGACATGCTTCATCAGGTCGTTCAGGCCAGCACAGACCTGACCGCAGGGCATGCCACTCGGCAGCAGCCACCGACAGACACGGTTGATTTCCGTTGCCGTGGCGCTGCAAAAACGCTGTCAGAAACCAAAGAAGGTGGAAACGACGGTCGTACATAGTCTGGGAGTCCCCCATTTGGTTGGTGTTGTGCACAAGGGCGTGCTCTCCTACTATCAAACCGCCAGTGAACTTAGGTCGAGAGAAATAACGTAGGCTAGAATACCTGCAAGCCCCAGTCTACGTCGTACTCTCAGTTGTAGGGGGGCTGGACCGGGATATGTGATACGCCACGAACGCGGGCCTGCGCGAAATCAGTAAAACCCCAGGAAGTAAAGACAAGGGGCATACGGATCGAAGGACAGACTGGGTGATATAGGAAAGGGTTGTCCGTAGGTGGGATGAATACAGAACACAAGGTAGGGTGTGCGGAAGAGGGCAGGGGGGGGACTCGGGGTCTTTTTGTGCCCCCGCGAGCCAGCCAACCTTTCAACCACCGAATACGGGGAGCGACATCCGACCCCGGTGGGACCGTCGCGAACGGTGCTCTATGACGTCTTCTATCTTTGAAAGAGGGTGACCAGCTCAACGATCGATCGACACGGGTGATCGGCCGGGGACCAAACCAAAGCTTCAAGGTTGGGGAAGCGGGATGCGACCAGCTACGTGAGGACAAGAAGCTTCGTCGACAAGGGGGGGCAAAGGAATGGATGAGAACACCCAATCTTTATGCAGTTCACATATCACACAACTGGCGCCTATGATGCCGTGGCATGGGTAACGAGGGCGGTCCTGAAGGTCAGCTGTTCGGTTCTTCCCGCCGACGCCCATAATATCCGCTTACCTGCATTTCAGCATGCGGACGTTTCTCACCGCAATCAAGATTGCGTCGCGATGTCTCTCCATGTAAAATGAGGTGCGGCCCATGCAGTGAGCACCTTCCCAACCCAGTGAACAAAAGACGCAGTGAGTTGTTGCTCCCAGACCAGGTTATCGTGACGAATCCACGCTCACCTTGAAAATAATCGTTTAAACTCACGTAAGTAACAGACGTTACCCTGGCCTTGCTCTAGCTGAAATCACGTTTTGCAGGCATACACACCAGGAACATGTCCCAATGGCATTTGGCTATGATGACCCCTTCGGCATGGATGGACAGCACTTGCAAACGGCGACAGGTTGAGCACCGTGGCCCTTGGACTCGTCTATGGGTGGCCCAAGGTGCGTTGCAGTCCCTGGCATCGCCTCCATGCGGACCCTTCAGTCGTTCAGCTTCAGGAGTTGCCAGCTCACAAGATGACCCGGGCGGCTCGAGAAACTACTGTAGGGTGGGAAGGTGCCGCATAGACAAAGACCCATGTAGGTGGGAACGAGTATCGAAGACTTACTGGAGCGGTGTGGCGGAAGTAAAAACCTAGCGGACCTCTGGAACTCGTGCAGGCAAGTACAGCTACTCTTATATGCAGGTAAACTTGAAACGGAGTAACAGATTTGGAAGGTTGCGGCGAATAGACGGGTGGTCGCCCAGGTGCTGCTAAAGGTCGTTTCGAACGTTACGGATATTGAGTCGGAGAGTGGGATGAATCCGCGATGGACTCTAAGACCGGGTCGCTGCAATATCATAGCCATGAGAGTGGCACAAGTGAAGGATAGCGACAAATACAAGACAAGCAACACGACCAGACGAGTGGACACGTTGCGTGTCATAATAGCCGGCAGTGCCGGCTGGCCAAACGGAAATACTTACGAGCGTGAGTCGTAACACCTTCTCACTTCGACCGTTCGCGACTCGACAAGTACCAACCGAGTCATTATAACATCACTTTCTTTGGTAAGAAACGTGATCTCTGTGATAATGCGAGGCTCATACGTCTCAGCGGCAGCTTCAGGCAGGTCATGACGGGGGAATTACGCCACTGTGGGGAGTACTGGCATAGAGTGGAAAGGCAGATCTGGTGGTGCGTCTCCGGGACCCTCAGCTTTATTCTATCTACATGTTTGCCGTTTTTCGTTGTTTTAGCGCTCATTCGCTGAGAGTGTGAGAGGCTTCAAGCATCAGCTGAATCTTGCTCCGAAGAGGAGATTGAAATATGAATTCTGTACGAATGCGAACGAGTAAGGTGACGAACTCTCGCCTGTCCACCACTGCAGTCTCATCTAGCGAATTTTTTCTTATACTTGCGCGCGAACGACACACAAGTGCTAACCCATGGCCAGTCGACCTCCTTGTATGAGTTATCGAAACGATAGGCAGGATCGTGCGGATATTAAATGGCAGTGTTTGTTGATGAACGATTCTTTCTACCTTCATTTGAGTACACGAATATCCATCTGCTACAATACCTGTAGGTTTTTATGACATTGGCAATGTAGTTTTCGGTGATTCTCCGGCGCTATTCTGTACACAGTTCGCACCAGAAGCGATATTGGATGACAAGTACTCAGTGCCTAGAGACCGAGTGGCGAAACCAAGCACAATGTGGATGTAACTAAGCAGCGCCTCCGTATTCCAGCTGTGTCCATGTCGCTCTCCATACGTATCCGTCCCGAGCCCTTCAGGCGTTTAATCAACACCCCGAACATACTTACGGGTATCAGAACACCACATTGATCCCAGTGTGGTCCACCTCTGCGATCAGCACTGTAGACAACACACCAGTAAACTTGGCATGTTCCCCAGGGTACGAAACGATGTAGTGCCCACTCGACAATAGTAAATGGCCCAGCTCCCCTTTGTATGGTCTGCACATCGATCATGTTTACAACGTTGAGCGCACCCGATTCAAGTTGGCTATAGCCAGCTAGGATTAGATCACGCGTACTTTCCAGTGGTGAGAGCGCATACTGATCAATAGGGCCTTTGCATGACTGCATGAGCCTGTAAACTGACCCCATTACAAGCTCGAACAAGCTCCATGAGCGCTGCACGGCCCGGAGAATTATGATTCCATCAGACACAACCCCAAGGCCCCTGGATTTGTAACCGGAAGCAAGTATAACGACTTTGGTTGTGAGTTCTTCGTGCCTTGGACTGGGCGAGCGGATCAGTATCGCGTGTCTAATTCGCTAAGCTTGGACTCTGCGTCAAATTTCCACTTCAGGATTCATACCAAGTGGAAGTGGGCGAAAACGTCTGATAGTAAATGAATGAATAAGGTCAACGGTATGACTGTCTGAAAACGACCTACATGACCATCCTCAAGTGCGCGAATAATTGCTTCCTCGTCCACGAGCCTCCCTGCGCGGGATATTGACTCGAAGATACATGTGCTTCAATGTGCGAATACCTTCTTTTACCCGAAAGATGGACCAGGTTAGATCGCAGCGAGGGTACCTCTCCTTCCTAGCAGGCAACGGAGGAAGCGCATCGGGAAGGTGAGGGATCCAGAGAAAGCAGAGGGTGCGCCAAGCTTTGAAATATACGTCAAGTCCGAGACAGGACGAGGTGAAGCCCGGGGGTTGCAGTGGCGATGTTAATGCGCGAGGGGGTTTGGAACGTTGATACCTGCATGTATGCGTGTGGATCTGAATGGAGACACAAAGCGAGGAGGGCCTACCCAGGACTGCACACGTCGAACAATATGGAGAAGGCGCCGTCGCGGTGTGGCGGTGCAGAGTAGGAGTTGTGGTGCAGAGCACGCGAAACGGAGCGTGGAGGTCCCGAGACGGAGAGCGGAGAGAGCACGGTTCGAGCGGAGTCTGGAGTAGCACGAAATTGTCTCGGGAACGACTCGGAGGTATTATGGAACTATGGTGTCAGTACCTCCCCTCTGCTGGGCCTTACGCCCTGCGTCTCGCGTACAAGCTGCCACCTTTACTTTGAAATCTACTCGGAGACCTGGATGAACGAGGGTGTGTTGTCAAACAGATAAGTAGTACGGCGACCACAAAGTCACCTGAACGAGCTGTAATGTCCTACGAAGAGCTCTTAGCGGCCGCCAGTAACCAGGATCACCATCGCGCATACACGTATGTTTCTCTTCGTCAGCGGACGGGACTGAAGAATGGATTCACTGACAAGGCGATTGGGACGACGAACAGTGACCGGTTAACTTGACGCCTACAGCTAGAATCGGCGTTTCCTAGGTCCTGGATTGATTGATCGATAGTAGTTGCGAGCCGGACTTCGCTTCCGACTGAGGCAGCATACGCCGTTGCTGGCATGGCACGCTCAGGTTCATCTGCAGGTAGCAACTCCAGACCCCTTTGCAGCCTCTCGACCCTCGACCACAACACGGCCCATCTTTAGAAGTCGCGGATACTCCGTTTGTTCGCTTAGCTCTGCGTTACACTGTTTCAAGTCTGCCCAGCAATGAGGTTAAGGAGCTATACTCGCCTTTCCGTATACTCGCGAGCGCCCTTTCAACCAGTTGTTGGCCACCCTTACCTTCGGATTTTATGATCGATAGGCGCCAGTTCGGCTAAAGATGGTGAGGCTAGACAAAAATTTCCTCCCATGTCTTTGTCGACAAGACCTGATGTCCATGGCTAGCCGGTGACGCGGTGTTTGTCAAATTTCTCGATCTGGGGGCCACCCAGTCGTCCTTTCCGGGTTGTCCACTGGGCGGGTCAGCTTTTTTAGGCATGGAAGGCTTCAGGGCAGGGAGTTGGCTTGCTTCCGGCAACGCGGGGCGTCTGGATCGCACAAACGCTGACTCTGTTTTCGGTTGTACCAGCCATGGTTGACTTTTTCCAGGTTTGGCGGCCATCCGGCGTGGCTGTTGGTGCGTTTCTCCCTCCAGGTCACACATGTTCCCTGCCAGTTTGGACGGTTGGACCTTGGACCTTGGAAGCTCACACATTGCATAAATGCATGTTTCCCCCCGTCCTTCTATCATCTCCATCCCTTCAGCCCGTGTGGAATCCCCCCGAGTCACGGATTCTGCCCGTTCGTACGGACGCACCCTTCTATTCCGTCCGAAACATCGCTGGTTTCTCGTGCGTCTGCCTATCACGACCCCCCAATCTTCTATCCGACTTTCGTTCCCCACCACGGAGGGTACACCCCGACCGGAGCCTGAAGGTATTCTAGCACTTCATCCTTGTTCGTCACTCGAGCTCACTTGCAGTAGCAGGCACCGCATACTCCAATTAGATCATCCAGGTGTCAGCAAGCCCCCCGCGACTGGGTACGATCGTTGTCTTCTCCTCCCAGCTTTGCTTCTGATGGTGTTCTTGTAGAGCTGTTGCCATGACAGGAAACCATATTATCTGCCAGTGGTTACAGCTGGCGAGCGGCGAACTTTGCGGCGAAACCTACGCCGACATCAGCGACCTCATGAAACACCTGAATGCTGCACACGGTGTGCGGGGCGCGGATGAATGTCGGATGGATTGCATGTGGTGTACTCCGGAAGGGGTTTGCGGTGACAACCTCCGACGAGATGGGTTTCGGCGACACATTAGTAAACATCTCGGCCTCACAGTCTTGTGCGAGACGTGCGGCGAGTCTTTCTGTCGGAAGGACTACTTGAGGAAGCATGAAAAGAAGGTGCACGGACCGCCGGGGTAGTGACTTCTCCCCACAATGTCCTCGCCGACGCACGAAGGTGAAGCCGGCTTCCATGTGCTCCCAATCAAGCTATAAGTCTGGCGTCTACATAAATTCTCTAATGATTTCGAGTCGTTTGGGCGGACGGACGACAGGTGTATATATCTTTTTCGCTGGTATTCACTTGTCATGTGCATACTGTACAATACATGTTTGCTCTTTGGTGGTGCTTGTCATCCCTGCCAGGATTCCCTGCTTTGCGCAAGAAAACTTTGGGCAAACCGTGATAGGTATGGGCATCCGTGACGGCGCCCGAAACCCAACGCTTTCCGCACGGCCATGGCAAGGTGTCCGCAGGCCCAACAACGTCCAACACTAAGCGAGGTCGCGAGGCGATCGGAAGACCAATACGTGTCCCCACCGTCTAGACGTGGGGGTGTATGGCACTGGTAAATGACACCAATCTGACGCCCCTTGGCACGCCGCCATGCCAACTGCCAAGAACAACCGTCGGGATGTTTGAGATGACTCAGTCTCAGAAAATGTTCCATGGACCACGGGCCATGGGCTCCGGAGCCGGTTATTCAACCCGTGAAGTGCCAGCAGTCCGAGGCAACAGACGAATGATGATCGGGAAATCGGACCTAGTACGCCGACCGGACCAGTCGGCCATGAACCCATGAAAGAAAAGAAAGACATGGAGGGGCTTATCGCATAGTCAGGCTGGGGACACGCGCTGCACGTGAACTCAGACGATGGTTCCAGTGGTTCCAAGCAACGTGTGACTTACGGTCTCCACTGACGACGCTTCGAAGTGTGAGGCGGTCGAACCGGCACACGAGCTGCACAAGGAAGCATTAGAACGAAACTTTGCAAAGGTAATTGCCATCTCGCACCTTGCACTCACTGCCCAGTGTACCTGGATGCCTGCACGCGCTGGGGGAACTACATGAACACAACACGAAGCCTTTTATTTCAAAGAGCGAGAGTGAGCGCTAGAACAAAGCTGTATAGTCTATAAAATCAAAAGCTCAGCAAGGTCCGCTGGCAGGCATGAGAATTGTGACAGTTGACCGTCAATGTGACCAAAAGCGGGAGAATAAGCACTGTGTGCCAACAAGATGCGGCTGTCTGCCAATCAAAGGACAGTGCCTTTTTGTGGCCATCGTGGTCTTACAATAATGCTGGCCGCTGGCGGACACAGGGCTGAAGGCGGCCGGTAGGTGCGTGCGCTCTGACGGCTAGATGTGACACACTGGAACGCTCCGTCAACATGGTGGCTGCTGTTGGCGGCGAGGATCCGGTCGAACACATGCTTGACAGAATCGACCGATCGATGATCGGAATGTGGCTGTGTGAAGTAGACAAGGTAGTCCACCAACGCTTGCCGGAAAACATGTCGAAGCCCGTGTTGCAGGTGTTCAAAAGAGCGAGTGAGTCTGTTGATTGGCCTCTGGTCTTGAGTATCCGAGTGGCCATCGGCCACTGGCAGTCATTACCAGTTAGTCACCTGCTACAGAAGCACGGGGATTTCATGGCGGTCCTTGCGTAAACCACAGGATGGAACGGGCTCTTGACCAATGCGGAGTGCACGAGGACCTCCACCTGGCTTGCTGTTGGGTGGCAGGTGCCAGCCATCGCCTGCCATAGGTAGACGGACTTGAGAAAATGCCGACATAACGTCACGCAATGTGTGTTGGCAGGCGTGGCCCCGGAAATGGTGAAGTAAACTGCATCAGAAGAATACATCTTTTCAGGGGGTTATTGAGGGGTGCTTAACGGTGCCTTGCTCGAAGAACGAGTTGAAATGCTTTCCGGTAAATTAGAAATTCCCCGACTGCACGCCGTTGTTGAAAATGATCGCCGAGTTACCTCTCCTGGGAAGCGAGTGTCTGACATCTCGCTTTCTTCAAATCTGTGTGCAGCGACCACAGGCATTGATTGTTGTATTCGAAAACGGAACGAGCATCAGCATCGCAACTCGCATGGAATGTGATTTATAGCGCGCTTTCATTTCTGTGTCGCCTCAATCCGAACCTCTTTGACAACACCTGAAATCCCTTTCGATGTGAATGGGCACGGCGAGGAACATGGTACTTGGCCTGAACTGCCCCAGAAACCATACCATTATGGTACCGTGAGGTGCGGGCGCCTCGCAGCTTGTAGTCGTAGCTGGGGGAAGACAACCCACAGGTGAGTACTTCAGTAACAGCTCTGTCTTCACACTGACCCCGAACGTTTCACAGGTGTTTGTGAGATTTCTGACCGCGGAAAAAAATAAAAACGCATAGTTGAATGTGCAACCTACTCAAAGTGCTCATCTTCGAATGAAACATCTCGAGTAATGCATTCTGGGGTAAGAAAAGAGCCACACGATTCACGTGTGCATGCGAGTAATGCTTATACGACCCACAGAGTTGGCAGTGGCTTGTTGTCATCGCCATATGATCATGTGCTCTGGATCACCGCCGATTCACCGGTATATGTGAGGACCAGATGCGCGTATGGTCTGCAGCATCGATTTTGAGCCGTTCAGTGTTATCGTAGAGGGAGTCGTCGGCGGACTCGTCGCGCTACATTCTGGTACGTCCAGGCTAGCTAATTCTGAGCACGAGTCAGTGTTTGCCACTGCCTGCGATGGAGACGCGTTGGCCGTAATCAAGGAGCCCAAGCACGTGTCTCATTGGTGTCCGGGGATAGATACCAGGACACCCCCCTCTCGAAATGACCGCTGGGAAGGAACCTGGGGTCAACAATACAACTTTTGAAAACGGAAAGACCGCGACCCGGCCCTCATGACCATCCTGGAGACACTTTCCCCGTCTGACATCGAACGCACGCCGGATGGAGAGAGTAAGTCCGGGCCACTCGGCATCTTTGAAAGGTTTTCTAATCACGCTCATCAGCGAGACCGTCCATGGTCACTAACCCATTTGAATAGGTGCATGTTGGTATGCCAACTTGAAGCTAGAGTACACGAATATTGATCAATATGTCATTGGATCCAGATCAGTTAGGCCCGGGTGGGCCATTGCGAACCCACGAACCCTCGTCCGTCGCGTCAGTTGAAGTACAGGAAAAAGAAGAAAAAGAAGATGAGACCAAGGAAGACCGTCTGGCGTGACAAAAAAAACGTAATTAACGATTCTGGAAACAGCACCACTGATAGCTAGTCTATTGATCCAACTTCGGCGTACGAACTGCACAAGATCAACTGAAACTTTGCCAGGGCGATTGTTTTCTCGCAAACTCGTACAGTGTCTTCTGCACATCACACAGGCAGCTCAGTTCTCGAAACGTATGCAAACACGCCGGATGGCTATCTACCAACTTGGTGCTCCTGTGGCACAGGGCGTGGCGAGTTCAGCAAGAGCATGCCAACGGCCATGGCACCAGTCCGCCCATCATTTGATTCATTGTGATACGGCAGAGTCCAGCCAATTCGCCGCCTCGCTTAATGTTCACGTAACCTCCCCTGACCAATCGAAAAATGCTGGGGCCTCCACCGCAGTCCACGCCCGCCACCCCCAAAAAATCGAACGGAATAGGAAGCCATGGCAGGCACGGTGAGCACAAAGTATCAAAGAGTGATGGTCCATGTACATATAGTCCCCCATGTCTAGTCCATTATACATTCAGGCAGCAATGCGCGCAAGATATATTATCGTATACATATACACATCGATTCGTTCGTCTGCACACCCGGAGCCGAAGACGCCAGGTGATGGCACACGGACCAGAGGCTTCACATTGGCACGACGCCATCACATTTCAGCATGTGCTTCCGCAGATTGTAAGCCCTGGTAAAGGGCTTATTACAGCGATCGCAGGAGACCGAATGGCCGAGATGGGTTGCAATGTGGCGACGAAAACTATCTCGGCGGAGGCTCACATGGCAGACCCCTCTCGGAGTCCACCAACAACAATTTAGACGGTGTTCGTCGGGGCCATGCACCCCGTGAGCAACCCCCAAGTGCATCATGAGATCGTTGAAGCTTCCGCAGACTCGACCGCAGAGCGTGCCGTTCGGTAGAAACCAGCAGCAGATGTTGTTGCTTGTCACAGCGGCCCTACGAAAATGGCGTCAGAAACCAAGGGGGGACAAGACAACGATCGTACGCCGCGGTGGGAGGTTGGCTTGCTGACATCAGGCCGATTTGGGCGGCGGTGTGTACAAGGGCATGTGCCTGCTACTGCCAGTGAGCTCAAGCCAGGAAAAGAAAGAATGCTCGAATACATGTGGGGTCCAGTCAGCGTTGTATCCTCCGTTGTGGGGGGCGGGACTAGAGTAAGTGATCGGGAAGGTGTTTGGTGAGGTGTGATATGCAGGTCTGCGCAAAGCCAGTTAAATTTCAGAATTCAGGGGAAGGGACACACGCACTGAAGGGGGACTTGTGCGATTTGAGGGATATCCGTAGGTGGGATGGGTATAAAGTACATGGGGGAGATTGAAGAAGGGGACGGGGGCTTGATCTCTTTTTGTATCCCCACGAGCCTTCCAGCTGCCAGAGTTGGCGGGTGCATCCAACCCTGGCAAGAGCGTGGTGACCGTCATCCCGAATGACCAATAGCAAACTGAGGTGGTAGGCATAGCCGAAAACGGAGATACTTTTGATGCGAATTATCGTGAGCTGAATGTAAGCCAATCCCTCACTCTGAAGTCTTCCATCCCCAGAAGAGGCTGGTCAGCCTAACGATCGATCAACACAAAATGATCTGTCGGCCCCAAAACCGAAGCTTGCACAGATGGGATCTATACGAGGAGTCGAGGACAGGAAGCTCGTCGACAGAAGGAGAGGGAAAGGAATGGGCGGTAGCACCAACCTTTACGCAACTTCATATATACGCCAGTTTGGCGCCTATCGACCCTGCTATTTTGTTCACGCTGACCATCGATAACGGGAGAAGATTCTGAGGTCAGCTGCTTGCCTTCCCAGTTCCACCGATACCTGCAATATCTCTTGCTTACCTGCTTTCTAGTGTGGAAACGCTTGTGACCACGATCCAGATCGAGAAAGTCGTACCGTCACGCTATTGGTCCAGACAAAATGAGATGCAGCCTGTGCAACGAGCACCCTACCGACCCAACGAACAAAAACTGTGACTTGTTGGGCACGCCACTTCAGCGAGTCTACGTTGATCTCGAAAATCGGTGTCTAAACGCCTGTAAGGGATAACCATCATCTTGGCCCTGCTCCTTTGATCGAAAGCGCGTTTTCATACCAGGAACACCCATGGCATCAGACTATCATGACTGCTTCGACACGAACAGACACTACTTTCAGGAGGCGATATGTTGACCACCGTGGCGCTTGGATTCGTGAACAAGTTGCCAGAGACACATTAATAGTCCCCGCCGTCGTCTCCATGTGGACCCTTCAATCATTCTGCTTCAGAATTCATCAGCTCGCAGTATATCACGATTACCCGGATGGCTTGAGAAACCACTGTCAGATGAGAACGTGCGACCCATACTCGGAGGCTCAGGTGGGTGGGAACGGGTGTCAAAGTCTTAAAGGCTTGGTGGAGTGACGTTTGCAAGTAAACGAACCTCTTGAATCCGCGAGGCAAGTACAGTTCTTCAAGTTTATGCCGGGCTGACTTGAAACAGCCGAACATATGATTCAGAATTGGACGGTCGCGACGAAGGGATGAGTGACTCGCCAAGTGCCACTAAAAGCAGAGGCTGTTCGATTCTTGTTGAGTCAGGTGGTTGGAATGGACTCTCGGCGTTGAACTTGGGCTTGAACTCGAAGCACTGGGAACTCGCGGCGGCCTGAGGATCGCGCCAGGCGGTTGTGGCACATACCAGCACAAATGAAGGGTTTGCAGCCGGCCATGGGCGCCTGGGCAGCGACTAGTGCAATGTGTAAGTGCAGAATTGAAGCAACCGTGAAGGCATTGACACGTCACATCCACAGCCAGCCGGTTAAATGCATTACGAGCATTCGCAACACTTTCTCACTCCAACGCGAAACCAAGCCATTATAGCACAACCCCCTTCAACGAGAAATACAGTTCAATTGCGTCACACGATACGAGACTCAGCGGCGAATTATGACAGGAAAAAGAGTACGTGTGGGCCATGACGGCTGGGCAGGTGGATCCGGCCCTGCAGGCTCCGCAACGTCTATTCTTTGGCTTTTAATCAACTCCTTTACCGCGGAATGTGGTCTGTACAGTAGCAGTCTTCCCCCGGGCGTTTGGCAATGGACCACGGACGTATTCCAGAAGCGGGCATACGTACTCGTCAACAGGACCATCAGTTGGTCATCATGACCTGCGGGGTATCCACCAAGCCTTAGGCATGAGATTTCGGGAGATAGGTTCAAATGGGTAAAAGTGATAGGACCCTGGGCCTCAGGGTGAAATACCACAGCTGTCCCTACAGTGAGGAACTAGCACCAGGAGAAACGGGCGGAGGCGACTCGGAAGCGCCAGGAATTCTCCAAGCTCGAACTATGGGCCATAAAGCGACCACGACGTATCCTTGTGCTGACCATCAGGCTGTGGGGAAGTGTCCAATATGTGTTTGGGATCCCGCGTCGTATACTCGAACGAACCCCATGAACACTGAACCACCTGGACGTTCATAATCACCACCAAGTACAGGGCCCTTGAATAGGTGCATTTGAGATTGGAAGTAGGTGAAATGCCTTTGGTCGCGGGTCCTTCACACACGAGACTCGTTCCAAGTAGGAGAAGATGGACGAAAACGTTCTCCTTGATATCAAACAGACAACGCCAACAATACACCTGTCTGAACCGGCCACTCTCGCGCGACTCGGACGCTCCTATGCTCCGATATGCTACGTGAACGTCTTCTTCTACCCACGAGATAAATCAAGTCAAGTCGCTGCAGGAGCACGTCCATTCCGGGTAGAGGGCCACTGCGTTGTTGCACACTCCACGCGGGCAACCACTGGGCATACCCACTACGCGGTGCAGGTGATGGGAGGAAGCGCATGGTGATAGAACATTTGAAGTAGGCTAGGTGGAGCCAGAGGACGCGAGCACGCGCACGCTAAACTCGTGCATGACCCCAGATGATATCAGGGATTTCCCACGTCTTTACAGTGAGGAGTGTTCGGCTTTCGAGAAGTGGCGGAGGGCGGGGATGGAGCGAGGCAGGGGACAGTCATGGCAACGGGCTTTGCTGACGGGGCTTGGAAGTCTTCGATATGTCGACACCTGGACATATGTGAATAAGTGGAGAGTGGCAATATGAGGCTAGAACGAAGACGGAAGTCGTACCTTGGATTGCACACCATGATAGTGACTACGCCAATGTTGGATTATACCACGGACGACTGCTATGTCGAATACCCATCTACGCTCTGTGGAGGCGTTGCGAAAGTAGATTTCGCATCTCTGACAATGCCATTGTGCGTTCGGCCTGCTTCAAGTACGCAAAAAAGTCGGCGCGGTTGAGTGAGCCCATGTGCTAGGAAGGGGAGGCACGAATGAAAAGGCTGCTTGAATACCTGGGCTGTGAAATAAACTGAAAGAGGAAGACATACAATGGTGTCTGTGAGATCATCAAAGGGCAATTTGACTTCGTGAAGGCGAACATGTTCCACATTGAACAACGGATTCCAGTGCATCTAGTTCGCGCGTCTGGCTTTGACCGGGACTAGTTCCAAGGCGGTGTGTCGGGTGCTGTAGGGAGGAGGACGGAGCAGAGGGCAGGGGATGCGAAGCGGAGAGAAGAGATAACGAGAGAGAGAGCGGAGACGTGGAAGACCCCGAGGGAGCACCTGGTTCAGGCGGAGTCTGGAGTGACATGACCGATCCAAGTCCAGGGCCCAAAGCACCGTCTAGTTCCGCGAGGTTGGAAGCGAATGCGTCTTGGACTTTCTATCAGAACCGGACCTGCAGCAATTCACTGGTACCTGCAAAAAGAATCTGATTATCGCGAGAATTGATTGATCTGTCGTAGCAATTGCAGGCTCACTTCGCGGAGCGGTCGCTTCAGGCTGCGCTGACATACGCCACAGTGTGCCACCAAGGCAAGTCCACCAGCTGCATCTCCAGACGGACCAGGCCCCCTCTGCGCCTAACTGCAAAATAGCCTATCTTCAGACGCCGTCAGTAATGCTGAATCATGCGTTACGCCGTCTCAAGTCTGCTCGACAACATAAGGGGAGCTATACTCGTCTGCGCGGGTTCCCAAGGACCCCATTTATTCACGAACGTCGTTCCATCTAGTTATCGACAATCGTTGCCTTCGAATTGCGTAGCAGTCTCTTGCGCCGTCTGGACCTCTCTGGAAGCTGGTGACCATCGAAACTAGTGATTGACAGCTGGCTGTGTGCACGTGAGGCCACGGATTGTCGACTCGGATGCATCTTTGAGAACTCGTTTCCGAATCCTGGCCTGTCGTAGACGAAGCAAGCATGCATCACTGCTTGGAGGCATACTTCGTCCTCGACGACCCTCATGGCCTAACGCTATTGCTACGTCTTCCAGGTATGTGAAACCTGTGAAACCCGTTCCGCTCAGAGGAATTGGAACAAGGTAATTGTTATTTCTCACATGCTTAAATGTTCACAGCATGGGTTCGCCGAGATGGTGTGCTCAGGGAGCACCACACTGGATTTTTTCGTCCACCAGATCAGCAGGGCGCTCATTGTATGGGCCATGTGCCATTCTGTCGGGATAAACAGCACGACGCGCTAGTTCTTTTGATTCGAATCGTTGGGAACGCTCGCATGCTGGGATGAAGGCAAGCAAATAAGTCTAGTCATTGTTGTGGGGGCGAATAACTCACCTTGAAATGCGCCCTGGTATGCTTTAGTATAGATGACTGCGAGGAATCAAAATTAAGCGCAAGTTCGGCTATATGTGCTGGGTTGAGCAAAAGCGGGTGCATTTTTCTCTCGTGTCACCCTGTCGACCCCGCGTCCGTTCCTAGCTGATACGCACCACTTCCTCTAACTTCATTTTTGGCCACCAGTTAATTGTCTCGTCCGGGTTGTCTGTCGGGCTGACCGGCCCCTTTCGGGGATGAAAGACTTCAAGGAGGAGCCGGCTTGCGTGCAACAGCGCAAACCATCTGGATCACACAAACAGTGATTCTGTTTTCGATCGCGATGTCTGACTGTTTCCTGGTTTGTCAACCATCCGACATGGCTGTCGGCGCGGTTCTGCCAGCCCTCCAAGTCATACATGTCCCCTGCCAGCTAGGACAGTTGTAACTTGGAACTTGGAACTTGGACCTTGGAAGGCTCTATGTGCAATAAAACATGCAAGTGCTAGGCTTCCTCGTCCGTTTCTCCATCATCTTCGATGCACTATCCGCACCTCCCTCTCTCTCAACCCATCCACCGCCCTCAAATGACGCAGTCGGCCCCTCCGTAAGAGACATCCTGCCCTTGCGAAACATCGCTTATTCCTCGTAGGTCTGCGCACCATGCCCCCCCAATTCTCCGACTGGTTGCTGCTCCCCACCACGGAGGATATGATGCTGACTTGGGCCTGGGGGTATGCTAGCATTTCGTTCTTGTTTGTGGTTCGAGCTCACTCGCAATAGCAGGCAAACACATTCGTCAATCAGATGTCATCTATCATCCCAGCAAGCCATCCCTCCGCGACTGGGTGAGACCGTTATCTTCTCCCACCCTTTGTTTCTCACGGGAGTTTTGTAGAGCGGCTGTGACGGGAAGCAGCATTGCGTGTCATTGGCTGCTACGCGATGTGCTTTGCAACCAAGTCTGCGACGACGTCGCTGAGCTCATGAAGCACCTAGGCAGCGCACATGGCGTGCGGGGCCCTGACGACTGTCGGCTTGACTGCATGTGGTGGACTCCGAACGGGGTCTGTGGTGAAAACCGACGTCGAGGTGGATTCAAACGACACATCGACATACATCTTGGCCTTAGGGCCTTGTGCGGGATGTGCGGCGAGTCTTTCTGTAGAAAGGACTACTTGAAGAAGCATGAGAGACATGTTCATGGACTGCACGGACAGCAGGGGCAATAACCCCTCCACTCGCGATGTCACCGCGATTGTGTTCTTTTGTTGTGCCTATGCATACAATACATGTTTGCCCTTGGGTGGTGCTTGTCGATTCTCTGCTCTGCGCGAAGAAACCTTGGGGCAGCGATTATGGGGATGTATGATGGCGTCCGAACCCCAATGTCTTTCGCACAGCCATAGCAGCAGCGGGACCAACAACGGACCAACACTAAGGGAAGCGGTCGCAAGACCCTTACGCGAACCCCTCCATCCTGGCGTGGGTGCGTGGTGTTGGTAAAATGGAATCAATTGGCTGTGCCCTGGCCATAGACACCCCGCCATCACGGCCGTCGGAATGTTCGGATGACCCGGTCTGAGAAAGCGTTAAATGGATCGCGGCCTCGTTATTTAACGTATGAGATGCCACCACGCCGAGTAGGGAGTATATGAGTGTTGATTGGGAGATCAGATCGATCACATGTAGGTCAATCGGAAGTTCGGAACCAGCAGACCATGGATCTATAGTTCAAGATCAGTACCACGTCGAAAAGAAAAATGAAATTAAAGAAAAAGAACTCGATGTATAGTTAGAATCCTGACCTTGTTTCAGGATACCCGCTCCCCATGGATCCATACGATGTTTTCAATGGTTCAAAACAGCGTATACAACTTGCTGTCTCCAAATCCGACGGCACTTCTGGCTTTGGCCGAATCAGCGTATAGCCTGGGACTGCGCAAAAAAAGTTGGAAGGAATCCTCGTCAAAGCAACTGTCGTCTCGTGCCTTGAATCCAGTCGGCGCAAAAACAATTCTAGAAAAGGAGCGAGATTGGCCTATAGACGATCTGGTCGATCATCACAGAACTATATCCATTATCAGGTGTGGTCTGTGGAGCGCTCCGCTACTCTGATTATGCGGCATATATGCGGCACGTTCAACATCAGCTCCTTCGGAGTGGGCAAGGGTATACCGTGAACGGCGGATCCTGCCCCATTGTCTGGTTATTTGCATCAGAATGGGTTTGAATGACAGATGTTGACCAACACTGAAGCCAGGGTGCGAATCCCCCAGACCCACGAACCCACCCGTCCGAGCAGGGTCTGGGTTACACAGGGGGTCTGAATGTTATACACGACGTATGTCACTCACACAATATATGAGGATAGATATGCAATAGATAACTCACTGGGCAAGCATTGTGGGTGACTCATGGCATCGCATGTTATGATGCGCCGTGTACAACTTGAAACCAGGCGTAATGTATGGCCAGCAGTCTCCCATTCTAAAGGCCCAGGCCGCTGAGGTCAGATTGGAGCAGAAGTCTGGCGGGCACCCATTAATGCGGACACGAGCACCGGGGCAACCTGTCTCTCGAGGAGTAAGGATAGGTGTGGCGACATCTCTTCGATGAAACAACTTCTTACCAGTCCGGCTGCTTAATGCTATGAATCTGGTCGAGAACCCATCCGTTTTGTTGAACAAACTGTCGTAGCACGACTCCGATGATGTGCCCGGAATCTTAAATATCGCGACATCGATAAAGTCCAGAGCCCGTTTAGACTCCAGACGTCGGATATCACCGCCGGTCCACAGGACTGTGCCCGATAGGCTAGTGCTCCTTGGTGTGAAACGCGATGTTTCTGATAACACAAGTGCAAGGTGTTATTGTATTCTGAGGCGGTGAGAGACTTGTTCAATGGAATTAGCGCCTACTTGGAGAAGGAACGCCAAGCCACTCACGACCAGTCACTATGCGGACACTAGTGGGCGGCGGAATTGACATAGCATTAAGACGTGAAAGTGCATGCACTGAACCCAATGACCGTATGAGTTAGTATCTGCATGAATTGGGCCCTGGTCCTGCGACGAACTGTCGCCAGCTTAAATTAGGATCATACTATCTTCCTACAGATGAGTCGGAAACAACCGTACCTGAAGTAAAGGCATACTATGCTACCTGCGCAGTTTGCGTAAAACCGAGGTTGATTTAAGAGCGCGACGGTTAGCGCTGAGCCAAAAGCTATGGAAGCGGACGTCCTGTGCAGTGGTAAGAATCGCTGTAAAAGCTGAGCAGCTTGACCGCTACCCGTGGTTAGAAGTGGAAGAATGCTGGTGTACACTCCCACACAGGCTGTGGCACAGCATGCCAGCGTGACAGGTATTCGACAAAGGTCAGAGACATTTACTGCCATCCGCTGGCACTCCAGCGCTACCACGGTCCGCGGTCTCACGACAATGCTGGCTGGCCACAGGGCCACGGGCAGGGTACCGCGGTACCCGACAGATGTGTCGTCTAAGAGGGACCAGGTGTGACGATACTGGAAGGCTTCATCTACGAGGTGAGGACCAGGTATACGCGGTTCAAGCGTCGCTAGAATTTGTATTTCCCCGAGGATTCGATCAGATACGTCTTGACATTGACAGAATCAATCGATCGGGTGTGATCGGTGATCAAAATGTGGCTTCATATGGAACAGCGATGCTACTGGGCAGGCCACAGTAACAAATGCAACAACTTTGAGTTGTGTCGTTAATAGCTAGTACAGAGATTATTTCTGGATCATAAGTAGAGGGGGCTTAAGACTACCTGGTGGACCGCGCAGACCGCGGCGTACAGCATGGCGAGTTCAGAGAACGAAACACAGCAGTCGAGTGGCCCGCGATGCCATCACTCCAGAAGGGTGTGGTCTAACATTCTGGAAGAAAGCAATGTGCGAGCAAGGAGACGGGGGCGTGCCGCATGCAGTATAAGCCACACGGTAGCACACAGCGGGTGATTTGTAGAGCATTTCACGAAGTCCAGGCTCTTGGCGGGCGTCTGCAAGCCAAGTTGAACGACTTGTTACATTAGTGGATCTATTTCTCGCACCTTCATCCTTTCCGGACTTGGAACCTTGCCATTCGCCGACCCATCAAGAGTATTATCGGAGCGCTCCACTCGCAACATGGTAGTCGTTATGTTATTTCTGGGTGGGGAGTAAGACCAAGGAGATGGCCAGAGAGAAGGTGCTGACGCTTTCAGAAGCTGAGCCGAACAAAGTCTGGTCCGGAGCAACGGACCGAGGATGCCGGCCGAAGCGTGGGTCTAATTGGGCGGTGTAAACAAAGCGGAGCATGGCAGCAGGCTCAAACATTCAAGCTTGCTTCTGCGACTAGCGTCGATTAGGACCTACCAAAGCCTGACTGAACCCGTATCCAGCAGGAAGCATGTTCATTATGGACCCTGGTGACCTAGCCGAACAACCCCGGGGTTGATGACCTCGCAGATATCGTCGTATGTTCTCCTCTTGGTTTATCCCACAGCCGAGATATTCATGCAGCCTTTTCGCTCCCGCATTCTCTACTTCATGTTGCATAAGCTCACCAAATCGTGTTAGCTTTCCCGCAAGCTTGGAGCCCGGCGACAAATACGACGGTACTGTCAGGATCCACTGGTACAGCACGTCCGCAGGGCGTGTCGACGTGTTCGATCGGGAGCTTATCCGGGCTCCCGTACAGACCTGAGATGAGCATAGTGGTTCAAGCATAACTTTGGCTCTGGGTACAAGTCTGTACAACCGCGCCGACGTATCAGTGACAGTGCGGAGCCCAACCCACCCCTTCATCTCCGTCCGTGCTCATACACGCGTAAGCGTCAATGAGGCTACCTCTACGATGGCCCTCTACCTCGACCCCAGCGGCACTGGGCCTCATCTCACACTTCTCATACGCGCCTTTCCTGCAAGCTCCTTCTGACGCAGCCGACACTGCGTGGGGCTTACCAGCGCGGTATGAGAGCATCGATAGTGCTCGAGGCGCTCTTCCAGGAAGTGGGACGTGGTGCGCGCCCATGTCCCACGCAAGTCCTACAGAACCCCACCTCGCGCAGGCGACGGAAGCGCATTCCTACATCAAGGAATCCGTCAACGTCTACGCAAAGGGGGGAGAGGAGGGAGGGGTGGCAAGCCCATCAACCAGGGCAGCGCTACCTCGGCGAGGGCCCAAGGACGGTCATAAAGGGTCAGGTCATCGTCGCTTCGTGTCCACAAAACGATTGTTGCTGCTGTGCTATTCGGGGTGCAGGCTGGCTCTGGTCAGATTGTGTGTCCATCCTCACGAACCCTCAGCGAAGCGTCTTCCCTCCCACGCGCGGGGACAGAAAACCAAGACTCACGACTCACGACACCGCAGGGGGTCACGCGCTCATTGATCCGAGGGATTTGACGTTGGACTGCAACCTCGAGAGGATCGTGCGGCATTTCGGGCCCGGATTGCAGAAGCGGCGGAACGAGTGATAGAAGGCAACCACATCCGAGAAGACTGGATCGGACTTGGTGATCCTTCTGATCATCGTGGATCTGTGCGGGCTTCTCGGCTTCTCAATTCAGTATTATCGTTGTGCAGGAATTGCGCCGTCTCCGGATGCGATGTTCTACGGATTATGGCCGATACGGGGCGGATATTCACTTGAGCCCCTTACATCACAAGAAAAAGATCTGCCGGAAATTAGCTTTACTGTGCGTGCCAGATCTAGATGTGCCAGGGACTCAAAACTGTGTACAGTAGCATTACACCCTTTATACGGGTTATCCGAGGTATGTCAAACATTGGTAGATTGGGACAGATGGGAATATAACTACCTGCTGATGCAGGCACGGGACCCAATGACTAGTTTCAAGGGGATGGCATTTACCGTGATGGGAGTAAGGATCAAATAAGCGATGGGACAAGTGTGCTGTCGATGATGAATGTTGATGCTTGAAGAGGAACGGGTTCTGCCAGTGTATTGTACACGTGGGTGAAGACGATGGTCATTGGGACAAAGGCCGAAGGAGGGAAATGAGCGTGGAGCTATGGTTCCGGGATGAAGAGATGGTATAAATGAAAGCACGCAAGTGGGGGCGCCGAGGAGGGGGGGAACGCAAGTGGCGTGCAGGGATGGACGAGTGGTAGGCGAATGGAGATATTATGTAGCGTGTTATGCGTCCGAAGCGTATCGTACTTGGCCTCCACCCTCCAGAGCAGCCCGGGCGTCAACTACCACCACGCCAACAGAGTATGTTGTCAAAGCACCGGACGTCCCGCACGCCTCGACGTCCGACGTTGCGGTATGTTGCTTGTGGACATCATGCCGCGTAGACTTCTTCTGGCATCCCTGGCACACCCACACCTCCCCAAGGTGCACCCGGACAACGTGTCTAGTGATCGATTCCTTCAACATTGTTGTCTTGCAATCAGACCAGCGACATTCAACTTCAGACTTGTCCCCGCCAGGCTTGTCTCCATGCCACTTTTGCATGTGTGCATTAATGGATGATTTCTCTCCTTTGATCCAGAGGCGGCACGGCGAACGATCTTCCTGCCAGCGGCATCGAAAGACATAGAGGGTTCCAATCGGCTCTACCCGGGCCGTGAGGAGCTCTTGTTCGTCGAGCCACATCCCGCCATATTCGATTGCGCGCGCGCTTTGTCCGCGAGGAGACAAGGCGGTCAAACGTCGAGGTGGAATGACACAAAAGCGAGGGGCAGATCCAAGGGATTCTGTTGGACTTTGGTAATGGAGGGAGGGAGGCGAAGATTGTCCGGAGGGTGGGTGAGAAGAAAGGCGGAATGAGGTATACAGTCCTGTGGTATTCTGGTCGTTCGGAGGGCTTGCAAGGGGAAAGTCCATCACGTGAGAAGCACGTAAAAGAGGTCGGCTGTCGTTCGGCTCAGCATGGTAAGGCCCAGGATCATGAACCCCCGCGTTGATAATGGATGACGGCAGCTGTCCGTATAGCGAATTGAGCCACGGAGTACCGAGGGGATCAAAGGACCACGAGGGGAGGTTGCATTGAATTTGTCTGTCACATACACGAATCGCGATGAAACGCAAGGATTATATATTATAGCATGGTCACGTACTGGTTTGCATGGGTGGATGCGCCAGTGGACAAGACCGCACTGTCACGACTAGGGTAATGTCATCATCAGATCAAGTACGAGCCTAAGCAAGCTTGAGGACGTACCAGACATGGTATGGATGTGTGTATGGATTGCCAAGGGACAAGAAACCACCACCCCGTATCGAATGTCCCCTGATTAGTGATTGATAGAAAGCGTACCAGTCAAAAAAGACTGTGATGAGCCAAGGATGGGTGGGGTGCTCACGTTGTGGGGGGGAGCACAGAGAGAGAGTTGAAAGCACGAAGGGGGTCCCGAGGCGGGTTTCCGGGATTGCCGCATATAGCAACAGACGAGGGCGCGCGTCCAGAGCAGGTCTCGTCGTCGGGAATCATGTTACAGGGAGGATGATGGGACTGAAGACCAGGGTGGAGTTGGGGTGGATATGTCAATGGGATGCAGGGGGACGATGGGGGTATGGTCGCAGCCAGGAGAGCTTTATACGTTTGCCCGAAGGGGGTGTACTCGCAGCGATTGCGGTCGGACACTGAATATCGAATATTCAATATTCGGTGTACTCCGCGATGGTTGCGGATAAGATTCGGAGTGGGTATCTAGATCTGGAAGATCGTGCCAGTATAATCGTCATTTTAAGCTCCGACATCCGCCCCGTTGACCGGGGCATCTCACGACTGCCTGATCCTTGAAGCTCGAGCGAGGGCGGCAACGAAAACCCAAGCGTCACGGGATTTGCGTCGCAGTCCATGCAAGCATCTAGTCCTTATAGATACGTTTTATTCAGTAATGTGTCACACAGCGTCACGTTGAAACGACGTGGGTTCGTCCATTCTTTTCGACTGGGTTCGCAAACACAAAGTACACCTACGGGCTTACAAACATTTCCACATTCGAAAGTGTGCATGCCCTCTGCGATCCTTCTCCTGTGTCCGCCACGTTTCTCTGAGAAAGTGGGGTAGTGTCGGTCGCTTCCACGTCTTCTAGCCTGCGGAGCAGTGCGAAGCACGATATCGCTGCTCTTCCATCGTTCTCCGATCTAATATTCCTGGCGCAGGGTGACAGATATGGTGAGTTTGACAATCGCCGCCGACACTACCAATGAAACACACGAGCTGATAGGACCCCTGGCTCATCCCCAAACCGTGCTCCAGCAAGATTGGCTTCGGTGTCTGTATGTCAAGACGCGGGTCGTCAAATCCTGCGCCGACGGGGTCATGATACCTCGGATCATGATTTCCGCACGGGATAATGCGGGTAAGGCTGGTCTGTCCAGCGGAAACATCGCACGGACCACAAAGCATCCATGCTTTTTGGCCCAATGGTCGAACGTTTACTGTTATTTAATGATAGCTTCCTGTCCGTGCAGTGTAGACCCTACCCGGTCTCGTCGAAAAAAAAGGTCGCACGGGGTTCTTCGAGTACCCCCCGATGCAATGATCGATTTTCTTGCTTGCGCAGAGGCGCCGAAAATCATATTTCGGGTCGGCTGACCAGATACTATGATTCGGACCCGTTTCCGTTTTCTCCGCCGTCTTTCTCTCCGAAAATAAAGAAGTGTTTTGACTCCAGTGAACCGTCCCAATTGTCATCCTTGGAGTGGTTGGCATCCGATCCCAAATCATCCTGTCGCGGTGTCAGCACGATGGGTATCTCTCATTTCCCTTGGCTAGAATTTGTGTTTCAAGTCCGCCATGATTCAATTTCGATTTGACCAGTTAGGTTTCCAACAGGCACGGTACGTCGGCCTTTACTCCCTTTTTTTTTTTCCGTATCCGACCATTATGGACGTGCTCTCTCGATGTTAGACTTTCAGGGCGTCCACGTGGACATGATCAGATGCACTGTCTCAGACTCTTCCCGCGGGCGCATGCGGGTCGACATACTTCTTACAAGCAGTAGGCACTGTCCACAATTGTATTGCAGAGACCTAGACCGTTACACTTGGGAGCGAGAAGCTATGTAGGTGGCTCACGACCACTGGACTGCACGCACCTTTGCTCTTTCGCGCTCAGTAACCTCGCTACTGCCTCTAAGCTCAATATTCCATCATGACTGTCATCGATTTCCGGGAAATTAACACACCTTACTTCAACTCCAACCAATCTAGGTGATAGTTTTGTGCATGTCGATTATGGTCAGTACGGAGCTGTCGTACTCACCTATGGAGAACCCTCCTCCAGCTGAGAGCTGCACATTGCCAGTGTTATGCTTCCGAAGGGAGCTCATGGAAAGCACTATGCTGCTCGCCTCGCCACTAACGACGAACAGAAGGTGAGTGCCAGTGGGGCGCGAATAGACGATATGGGAACAAGTGCGCGCGTTCAGACCCTCAGCCTCGGGTTTTAAGATGCATATTCAAGCGATGCTGTTGTGCTTCCCTTTTGGAGTGCAACCGGATAGCGAAGAGCCCACGCATCTTGGTTGAATTCAATGGAGAGGTGCGGAACAGGTCAGTGGAAGCGCAGCTCGGCAATCATTATGAATAACGGAGCGTCCTGTCAACGAACAGGGGGCGCGGGACGGGCGATTTCTAATTCGCCGAAAAAGGTTTCAACTCGCTGTTGAAACAATGCAGTGTTTGAGCACCCCTCAGCAACCCCCCGGGGAGAAGGTATATTTTGACACCCTTCATGACTTCATTTCACGATTATGCCACCACCAACTTTCCATCTTCACGTCGGCAGTTTCTCAAGTCCGGGTGTCCGTGGCGGTGGCTGGCCTGTCTGCCGCTCATCACGCCAGGTGGAGGTCCTCGTGCGTTCTGTGATTGGTTGAAGCCATGCCATCCTGTGGTCTACACGAGGACCATCACGAAATCCCTAGCAACTGCCAGTGGCCGATGGCCACTAAGGTACACAGGAACTGACCAGCCTTTTGCAGTGCGGAGAGGTAGCGTCAAACGTCACGCCCATCCTGCGTGCTGCCCCCTTGGGTTGTGCGCAAGCGGGGCCAGAATGTGATTGTGCACCATTTACTGTACTGCCGGCTCCCATGGACTCTGTTCGACACTTTCGGTCCAGTGAGCTTATCGTTCGTCTCGAAGTTGCTGTGTGAACTGTCAGCGCCGCATAGAATGCTTAGAGTTGCATTTCTCTGTGCCGTTCTTTCGACATGCAGCCTGACGAATGCCATCTGACCTGCTGCATCTCGATCATAGTTGGTAATCGATCGATCGATCCTGTCATTGTCAGGAGGATTCAGATCTGACAAGAAGCAACTGCAGGACTCGTTCCGGTGGCAGCATACCAGCCGATGCTGACCGCCGTGCTGGCCACCCTGCCAGCGGAACCCTCCAGTATCATTTTGCATCTAGCGCCTTTCAAACAGCATTCTGCCGTTCCTGTGGCCACTGGCCAGCCAACATTCTCATAAGATCATGATGGCAACGAACAAACTTCGTACTCCGATTGGCAGATAACAATCAGTGCGAGGCTGTGAGAACGCGCGTCAAACCTTCCTTTATCCCAGCCGGGGTGGCCGGCGGTTTTCACAGCGGTATCCACTTCTGCCACAAATCGCTAGGACCTCGATATCATGCTGTTGAACGCGTTCATGGCATTTCGGTGGACTACAGCTTCGTCGCAGTGTTCTTAAGCCACTCATTCCGTCGCGGCACTTTCGGTATGCAATACTCCCGTCTGGAGCATAGCTTACACTTATTTCTTCGCAGTGAGACAGTACCCCCAAATCCTAGCCCGGCGAGGGTCCGACTAGTTGGCACCCGCTCTAGATCACATGATCTCCGTGATCAGGACGTATCTTGCACGTCTTGGGTGCGTATCAAGGTCACTGCTACTGGCACGAATGAGTCCAGAGAACAATCAAATGTGAGCCGCTTGGTATTCTTTCTATAACCAGGCGCTAATTCTGTCAGTCACTTGCTTGTAACCTCTGCGGATCGATCTATCAGGTGGGAGACACTCCAACTGCACGGTGCAAGTGTGAAGCACAAACATGGGGTATCAGAGCGGAAGCAATGGTCAACGGAGATGGTCGAAAAATAAACATCGTATGTTTCTAATAAATCATGTTTCTGGCGCCACGTGCGGGTGCTCACTCTTCATATGTTTCTTCCAGCTATCCCTCCGCGAAAAAGACCTGTCAGCGGGACAGTGCTGACAGGGGTAGCGCCGGGGGTAATGTGTACTACTATCGATGTGCCGCGTAAAGTTTTCCCGCTTTATAACGCTCTTGCACGCCGAACCGGTCTTGGAGTCCAATAGCCGACAAGCAATCCTTGCGCCCGGGTCGCCAGTAACTTGGTGTGACCCACTAAGATGGCGCAGGAACGCAGGCCTGTCAGCAGCAACGTGTTGACATCCGGCATCCGACCCGCGTGGACGCCACGAGCATCGATATGGTGGATGTTCAGGCTGTATAACCGGGGGTACGGCTGCATCTATAGTTGAAGCTTCTGGCGGAGGAAGCTGAAATCCGGGAACGGCGGAAGTGCGCGTCGAGTTCGTCATATCATAACCTGCATGGTGTTCTCCCAGCTGATGTACGTGGTTTATCGGGATCTGCCAGTGGTACTCCACGCTCTGGATGAACGGATGGTTCAGGACTGTCCGACTTCCTAGGAGAAGATTCCTGACCGAACTAGTCTCGGACTGCGTTACGTTAGCAGTCGCACCACCCATCGTATACGTCGTCCTGTACATGGTCCAAGGTCAGCTTTTGTACGGTAGTATATTTAACGAAACGGACGGGTGTATTGGCATGCCCAGGGCCGGGGCGTCGAGCAGTTTGCTGCATCGATCGGTAAGAAGTCATTTTGTCGAAGGGGCGAAATGTCCTCACTCTCTATGATACGGGTTTCGCCAGGTACCTTCCCCCAATGACACTGCTATACCAGCCAGTCCAGGAGGGAGCAGCGTATCCAGGGCGCCGAGGGGCGCGCGGGAACAGGTGATGCAGTTCTTGTCTCGGCAACGCGAGGGGCCTGCTGAACGGCTATGACTTGGACATACTTATAGCACTAGATTCATCCTGCCGATTATCAACAGCATGGTAGTTCCTGTGGAAGCTTCTGTATGGAAAGAGTTCTAGTCGTCGGTGCACTGGCCGCACCGCAATGCAGATTCTACCTTCTGTGCAGAATTGGGCATGACACGTCGCCTGCTGTTGCAGCCGAACAAAGTGCGGTAGGCCCCTCCTGGCTCTGGTGTGAATAGGGAATGTGCTAATGTGCACCATGACTTCTCAGAAATAGCTTGTTCGACCGCAACCTCGTCCTCTAGAGGGAGTGAATTGAGTGATGCTACGCCGTGATGCAAATTTCAATTCCCGGGACGCGTTTTGGCCTGCTTGGCGGCCTGGGTTTGAGCGCGTGGGACAGACTCCTTCATACACTGAGTTCTAGGTTTTCTTTGAACTCGGATCCTAGATTCGCAAACTGAATTGCGCCTCTCGTGTTAGAGTCGCGTGGAAGTGTGTGCTGCACCATGGGCGGCTCAAATTCTCCCATCAAGGTCCAACGAGATAAGCCTCGAAAAAAAAGTTGCGTGCGTGCCGCTGTCCCTACCCAGTGAGTGATCTATCGTGTTTTTACTATTCACACCACATGACGTCGTGCGTGCAGCTTCCTGACGCTTATTTAGTAACGCAGACCTGCGAACGCGTATTTACGCCGCCAGGTAATCTCTGGGAGATTTGTACCCTGCCTTCCGTGCGGGTCAAGGTATTTCTATGGTCGCTGATTAGTCGTCGTTCTGAAATGCAACTTACCAGATGAATCTGAGGCGATGCGGCAGGGCTCGCCGCTCTCAGCATATTGCTGTCCGACTCGTCCTTTTAGGAGGGGAGCCCTGACGTTAGCTGTGCCGTATATACATCGCGGACTAGGGCAACGCAGTGGCTTTGACCTTGTATGGTTCTATATGACAACGACTCGGAGCAGCGCCCGCTGTCACAAGAACTGTTTCACGGGGTCCTTTACAGACGGGCTGGGTTTCTTTTCAACGGATGCTTTTGCAGAATGACTCGTGCATCCCACCAACACTACTAGGTGCGATGTCCGGGGGCAGCAGCCACCTCGGCTAGGTTTTGCTACACGGCTTCCTCCGTGGGCCGGCATGCCGTGGTCCAAGTGGGACGTCTGCTGTCGCCCACTCAATCTCAATGAAACCTTCTGTGTCGTATGTGATGTCGCTGATGAGGGTCGAACGTTGTCTAATCTCCGAGTCATACGTAGTCCCTCCTTTTCCTTTTTTTTTTTTTCGTGTCCCCTCGTATCCCGGTTGACGGGGGGCCTACTTGTTCTGGTCAGTCTGGATCTGGTGACCCAATCAACACCCGCATATTCTCTACTCGGCGTGCTGTCAAGAGCACCTCACGGGCCGTAACAAATCCCGACGGCCATGATCCATGGAACATTTCCTCGGACTGGTTCGCGTCGAATATTCCGACGGCCAATTTGGCAGGGTGCCCATGGCCGAAGGCCAAGGGGCAGTGGCAAATTAGTGCCATTTCGCCAGCGCCCACACCCATTCCGGGGACGAACTCTGGGAGTAGTCATGGAGGTTCCCTCATCTCGTTTAATTTTGGCCTCTAGCTGCTGCGGACTGCCGCTTGGCCATGCAAGAACCATTTGGATCTGAAGGCTACCATGCACGTCCTACGGCCAGTACCCCAAACTTCTTCGAGCCGAACAGGGCACGACAAATACCGCCATAGAACAGATACCATTCGTTTGCAATTCAACAGGAGCGCAAGTGAAAGACATGTAGATATGTAGTTTATCCGTCCAAATCATCAGGAAATACATGTGATTGTGGAATCCTGAGGGAGCACACAGAGAGCAACTTCACAACAGCGGGGTTGTGGCGAGGGAGAAGTCATTGCCCCTGCTGTCCCTCGGCCTGTCCATGCGCCTCCTTTTGATGCTTCCGCAACGTGTCCCTTCTGGAATAGGACTTGCCGCATCCCTCGCATGAAACCTTATGGCCGAGATGGGTTTCTATATGGCGCCGAAATCCATCCCGTCGGTAGTATCCAACACAGGGCCCCGCCGGAGTGTGCCACAGGCAAAGCAACTGATGTCCCGCGGACCCTCGTATGCCGTGTTCAAGCCCCATGTGGGTCATCAGGTGTTCGAAATCGTCAAAACATTGGTGACAAGGCATTCCGCTCGGCAGGTACCACTTGCAGACAACCATGTTTCCTGCCGCAACAGCTCTACAAAAACGCCATCAGAAGAAGAAAGGGGGGAAGAGACGACGATCATACCCAGTCACAGCAGTTCGGTTGGCGTTGTGTGCGAGTGCGTATGCCTGCTGTGATGAATGAGCTTGACCTACCAATAAGAATGAGATACTAGAATACCTCCGGGCCCCAGTTAAGATTATATTCGCCGTATGGGGGAGCAGAGGCCGAGTTGGGAGCGTCGTGCTGAAACCTACGGGAGATCAGTGAAGTGTGGGAGACAAGGAAAGGGTGGGTGCGTACGGAGGAACCGATTGCACGACGCGAGGGGGAGGTGGGTAATGGTCCATCGAAGACGATGAAGGGGCGGAAATTCTGTAGCCTTGTAGTGGGTGGGCCACGGGTATTTATGTGCTCATGAGCCTTCCAACTGTCCTAGTTGGCGGAGCATGTGTAGCTTGGATGGCTGGAAGGTGCAGCCGAAAGCGGAGTCGTTTGCGCGATCCGGGTGTTTTGCCCCGTTGGACGCAAGCCAGCTCCCCACGCCGAAGTTTTCCATGCCCGAAAGAGGCCGGCCTGCCAAAGAACAATCCAGATGAGACATTTGGCTGGCACCTAAATCGAGGAAAGCAACACCAGCTGGACGTGGACCGGACACTTTGTCGAAAGAAAGACGGCTCAAATGTGAAGGACGCACCAAACTGGCACTGTTGCCCAGCTTTATATAATCGGGCGCCAATCACACGTCGATGGATCAACCTCGGTTCCTTCAACAAAAGTGTGGCATTTCCAGGCCACTCGTTTTTCCTTTACCCTTCAACAGTCCCCTCCTTGCGCTTAGATGGATTCTTGTTTGTGGACAATTCCTATAACCATCCAGATCAGCCTCTCGCGCCCCCCGATCCAGTGGATGTCCCGACAGTGTTACGCTCGGACCAATATCGTCTCTGCGAATGCACATTAATCCAGAAAATCAACATCTACGCACCTGCAAGGAACGGTATCACTACCTTCTGCCCACTTCCCTGATTAATACATCTTTCACAGGCGACGCACACCTAGAACACGCTGCGACGGCATTCGGTCATGATGCATGATGATCGATGCGACGTGGACCCTGTGCAACGCTCCAAGTTCCAAGTGTGTTTGTACCCGGGGCCGCTGCCGCGGCGGCGCTTATATTTTGCGTCGAATAGATCAGCGTACGTCGATGACCCGCGATCTCGCCCGCACACTGATAGTCTATCACCGGTTTCAATGGTCGTCAATTCACAGGATAACGGAATGGCCTGGACAAACTAGAAGGCTGCGATAGAATACAAAGACGACAAGTATTGGTAACTTGAGGCTGGAATGGCGTTCGCGAGCACAAGGGGTCCTTGGGAATCGAGTCAGGCATAGCTCTCCTCGTATGGCCGAGCAGACTTGAAACTGTGCAACAGATGCATTCAGAATCCGGATGGTCGCGCCGGTAGCGGTGAATGAACGGTCCACTCGGAATACTATGGTTGCGGTTGGAGAGGCTGTGAAGGGGCCTGTAGATGCTGGCAGCAGGTGACATATTGACGACCTTAATGTGGCGTGTGCCAGCGCAATGTGAACTTGCGGCCGCTCCGCGACGTCGGATTCACAACCGCGCAGCAAGACCAGCGACGACGTCATAGCCGATTGCACTGGCACGGGTGCGCTCGCTCCAACTTACTACGCAACCAAACCCCGCCATCAAACCGAGCTACTTTGGTATCTTTCCTGGCAGTACAGTTAACCAGACGTGATACGGGGTAAGCTCGATGATCATTCGCTCAGATGAGCTCACCTCTGCTTGGTGTTCGCAGCAAGACGTCCGAGTCCTCCCTTCACAGACGGGGACAGAAAACCAAGGCTCGCGATCATGATGCTCCTGGATAGCACATACTGGCCTGATATTGTATCCGAGTCGTGGAACGAGGTATAGACAAAACGATGGCAAACGACCGGAAAGACCTCGACTCGGATATGACAATCCTGCTGATCATTGCAGATCTATGCAACTTGTATCTCTCAGCTCCCGAACCCCGATGCTGTGGCTGCGCGAGATCCGTACTATCTCCGAATCCAATGTTCTACGAACGGTGGGCGGTATGGAATCTTCACCGTCGGTGAGGACATGAGGATCCGCTAAAGCTTGATCCACTGGTACCAAGATCCCCAAATCACATAGCACTGCTACACGGCTTCTCTGAGGCACGTCAAATACTTATAGGTCGGGATAGATAGGAACGTCCGACAAGCACCTAACCTACACCATGATAGAGACAAAACGGGTTATAGTCTGTGAGTGAAATGTTTACATTATACCGCAGCATGTCGCACTCGCACTCCACCCTCCAGAGTAGCCCGGGCGTCGACTATCACCACACCAGCAGAGTACGTCTTCGAAACACCGGACGTCCTGCATGCCTGGAGCCTCGATGCCAAGGCATGCCGCTTGTGGACGTCACGCCGCGTAGACTTCCTCTGGCATCCCTGGCACACCCACACCTCCCCAAGGTGCATCCGCTCAATGTGCCTAGCGATCCATTCCTTCGGCATCTTCATCTTGCAATTAGACCAGCAACATTCAACTTCAGACTTGTCCCCGCCAGGTTCCTCCCCATGCCATTTTTGCAAATGCGAGTTGATGGCTGATTTCTCGCCTTTGATCCAGAGGTGGCAGGGCGAGCGGTCTTCCTGCCAGCAACATCGAAAGACGTAGAGTTTCACATTCGGTTCTGGCGGGGCCGTGAGGATCTCTTGTTCATCGAGCCATATCCCGCCGTAAAAGTATACTGGCCTTGGGTGAGGCAGCGGAGGATACGAAGATGGTGTGGAAAACTGTGAAAGAGGGTGGAATGAGGTATACGGCGCTGTGACGTTCCGGGTGTCCGGAGGGCTTGCAAGAGGACAATCCATCGCGTGAGAGGCAAGTAGCAGAGGTCGGTTGTTCGGCTCAGTATAGTGAAGCCCAGGATCATGAACCCTCGCGTTGTTAGTGGATGGTGGCAGCAGCTTGTATGGCGAGTTGGGTTGGGGCGCAGTGAGGGGATTGGAGGTGGATACAAGCGGGTCATGTTGGACTTGTCTAACACATGCATGAGCCGCGATAAAACACAAGGAGTTAGCACGGTTACGTACCGGTTTGTATAGTTGCACGCGGACACGACGGCACCGCCACAACTGGGAGGGGTGATAAGATCGACTGCTAGCGAGGTTGAGGGGGCTCGAGGTGTGCTCACGTGGTACCAGTGGGTGGTAGTACAAAAGCCGGGCCGAAAGCACGATGGAGGGCCCGAGGCACGTCCACAAGACGACCATGTATAGTACTAGACGAGGACTGTAACACGTTCTCAGAGAACGGCATCAAGGTGCTGTCGTCGGGAATCATGTCTTGGGGTGGTATGGTAAAGGAGAGCGACGCTAGGCGCGGGATGCGGGTGGGCCGTGGACGGAGTAGTCATACAGGGCTTTGCTTTTATACCCCAGCAATGAGTCGGCGCAACGATCGGAGATTGACACTTGTTTGTTCCGAGGACTCGATAATATTCAAAATTCTTCATTTAAACCCCGCGATATAGAAAAGAATCGCGAACATATTACATAATGATCGTTCAAATCTAGATCGACTGGTGCCTGAGATTCTCGCGGGGCACGAATCCCGCACGACTGTACGGGGCGAGTGTTGCTACTCTCCTCATTTTCCACTATATAGGAAAAAGAACATATTCAAAGTGAAAAAGTGAGTTTAAAGATCACCCGGCTCACCGATGAAAACGAACGAGACGACAGAACCATATTTCTGGAATAAGGAACGCAAGGCGTTCACGCACAGCCGCCTCATCAATACGCGTCGGCCAACGAAGTTCATCACTGCCGACGATGGTCCACCATACCCCTCCTTTTTATTTCATTTACCTTCCTTTTACCTATCACGGGCTCCACTCCACCTTTTGTTACTATAGACGCTTTATCCTCGTCCATCCATTTCCTTTTTAATCGTACCACGAGTTTCTTTGTCGCGCACAGTATTTAGATGCCCGTTGTCCCCGTGTAAAGACAAGAGAATAATTCCCCCGTCGAAGTATCGAACACGTCCCACTTTACCCCGCTCTCATTCCGTTCTCGATTGCACGAATTAACTTCCCAATCCCAAATCAACGACGAGCGACTCGTGTCCGCTCGTGTCCAGGTTCTTCCCGCGCTCTTCGCTTTTATCGCCTACCCTCTCTCCTGCGGCTCTCTGTCGCCGTCCCCATCTAACTCGCATCACCGGTCGCCGACCCCCGTGGACCATCTAAGCTGACTCTTCCTTGTCATTCTCACTCCACCCCGCAACATCGGCGTTAGTGCCCGTATTTCAAAATATGGGCTGTCGTAGCTTGCATTGACTGCCATCGAGGCGCTTGTGATGCCTCTGAACACGATTTCCACACACGAACATAGGTTGGTCTGCCAAACAGCCACGTCGGATCGTTCAGACTGAATCGAACTAATCGAGCGACCGCAGTGCGAAACATCCTCGTTTTTCATCTGAGGATCCAGAAGCCTCCTGCTGACGAATGCTTCCTAGCTGTGCCGCGTAGACCTCTCCTCTCTTATCAAAAGTATCGTACGGGGTTCTCGGGGTGATGATTGACGCCAGTCCCTTTTGCGCAGAGACTTCGAGAACTGCACGTCGAGTTGGCTGACAAGATACAGAGAATTGAACATTTCCGTTCTATCCCCCGTCTTGTTCCTCTGACATGCAAAAAATGAATAAGCGCATCCGCGTCGCATTTTAGTATTTTGGTTCCTGTTCGCCACCCCATTCGTCATTCTCGAAACGGATGCCATCTGATCTCATCCGTAAGATGCGCGTGATCTTCACTTTCCGTGGCGAGAGCCCACGATCGATCTCGATTCGGTCAGTTAGGCCTCCAGCAGATGTGGTACATTCGCTTTTTCGTTCTTTTCTCCGTGTCTGGTCAAGGCGGATGTGCTCTCTCAATTTCGGATTCGCCGAGCATCTACGCATGTATTGTCCCATCCAAGATTACACTGGCGCATCTGAATCAGTATACTGCTTACATACCGTGCGAAGCACCGCCCACAAACGTATTGCAGAAATTAAATCCCCACATTTGAAGACGAGAAGGCCAAGTGGGTGCCAGTGGCCAGCGGCCAGTCCGACTCTGTGTTTCTCGATATACTCACGACCGCATCTAAGTCCAACGCATCAGTATGACATTGTCGACGATTCGTCGTCCATTATTGAGTATATAACGCACCTCAATTTTCGACCAACTTGGAGTTAACCGAGATTTGGTCCAGGTCGTCTACGGCCAGGTCCTGTTCTCCCGAGGCTCCAGCTAGGAACTGCGCGTGCTGCAGTGCTATGTATCTGAAATGGATTTAGGGAAAACACTACATTGCTCACCTTGCCCACTGACAACGAAAGGACAGGTGGGGTAGTATCAGTGGGGTATAAATAGAGGATGGAAGTGGGTGTTGCGGTGCGCGCTGAGGGCCCCAGGACTCAAGCCTTAAGACGCATCCAAGCATGCTGTTGTCCTTCCCCTTTGGAGACACGAGTGTGGGATGGCGGAGAGCTCACACATCTCGGCTGAATTCGGTGCAGAGCTGCGAAACGCGAGCATCTGGCTCAAGGAAGCGCGACTCGGCAATCATTTTAAAAACGGATCCTCTGCATCAGCTGTGGCAAACGCTGGTCGGCATGTCGTTAATTTGCCGGAATATCTTTCAATTTGCTCCTTGAGTAATGCGGTGTTTAGGCACCCCTCAGTAACCCCCTGGGAAGGTATATTTTACCTCTTCGTATTGTCCGTCGGTAGGATCACGCCTGCCGCCACTCTTCCGTCCTCGTGTTGGCATTTTCTCAGGTCTGGGAGCGCTGGCAGGTGGTGGCTGGTCCACCTGCCACCCATCAGGCCAGGTGGAGGTCCTCGTGCGTTCTGCGATTGGTTGAGAGCCATGCCATCCTGTGGTTTACACGAGGCGTATCACGAAATCCTCGTGCCAGTGGCCGATGCGCGCAGGGGCCCAGTCTCTTGTGCTGTGGGAACTTGGAACCAGGTTGGAAGGTAGAGCGTGGGGGGGTACTGCGGTCTGGAACTCTTCCCAAGTTGTGTGTGCGCAAGGCCAGGACGTGATCATGCACTGGCTATGCTACTGGTGGGATTCGGCCTCTATGGGCTCGACACTTTCGGGAGTCCAGGCAGCCCTGTGTTCTCTCTGTTTCATGCGCGGTTCATAGTAGTTACATTTCTCGGTGCTGCTCCTTCAACGTGTACTCTTGCAAACGTTGACAGCCTATGCCGATGCATCTCGATCACCGATCGACCGATCGGTTCTGTCAATACCGCTAGGAAGCAACTGCGGGACTTTTAGTGGTAGCATGCAATGCAATACTGGTCGTTGCGTTGACCGCCTTGCCAGTAAACCTCCCAGTACCGTTGTGTGCTTAGCGCCCCAAAACAGCACGCTGCCTGTCGGCCACCACCACCGTGAGATTATGACGGGAACAAAAGGACCACATGCTCTGATTGACACATAGCCATCACGCTGCCATGCTGTATGGGAACGTACCACAAGCACCCTTCCACTTCCAGCCAAGAGGTCACAGTCAACCTGTTCAGGACTTCCAAATCTATGATAGTGGTTCCCACGCCTCCCAGTCGTTTTGTGCCGAGTACGTTCCGCAGCTTCAAGTCTCGTCAGCGCTGGTTTCTGCTCTCTCGACCCATCTATCTCGTTGCTGTATCCCTCTGTTACATGGGGGAGTCAGGTGCGTTGTTCGGTCTGAAGCATGGCTCACGCTTATTTTTGTCTCGCAGCGAGATACTATGTCC
Organism: Boletellus ananas; assembly: GCA_038089895.1. Lineage (NCBI taxonomy): Eukaryota > Fungi > Basidiomycota > Agaricomycetes > Boletales > Boletaceae > Boletellus > Boletellus ananas. Next base: position 47,727 of record JBBPLS010000049.1, on the reverse strand, counting down.
TAATGGCCATGATCAACAGACAAGGTCGGGAAATGATATCGTATGTTTGCAACAAATCAAATTTCTAGGGCTATCTGCGGGTGCTCACTCGTAACATGCTTCTTCCAGCTATCCTTGCGCGAAAACGACCTGCCGGGGGGACAATACTGGCAGTGGTATCGCCGACGGTAATGGGTATCGACGTGCCGGGTAAAGCTTGCTCGCTTTCTTGACTTCTGGCACACAGAACCCGTCTTGGAGTCCAATAGTCGGCAAAGAATCTTTGCGCCCCTGTCGCCGGAAACGTGGTGCGTTACACCAAGATGGCGGAGGAACCCCAGCCTGCTCGGCGCGACGAATTGACATTCGATATTCGTCCCGTGCGAACGCCACAAGCATCGGTATGATTGATGTTCTGGGTGTATGATCGGGGCCGTGCCAGCATCCGTACTCGACGTTTCCGTCAGGAGAGGCTGGAGTCCATGCAGAGTAGAAGTGGACGTTGAGTCTGTCGTATTGTGATCTGCATGACGTCCCCCCTGTTGATTTGCATGGTTTATCAGGCTCTGGGAATCGTGGTTCTAGACAAATAAAAAATTCAGAACTGTCCGGTTTCCTAAGAGAGGATCCCTGACTACATTGATCTCGGACTGCGTCACACTGGCAGTCGTATCATCCACAATGGTTGCCGACCTGTACATAACCTAATGTCAGGCTCTGTATGGTGGTATACTCAATGAAACGGACGGGTCCAGGTCCAGGTCCGGAGCGCCAACTTCGCCGCCAAGCTCACTATAGAGGTTAGTAATAAGTCATTTCATTGAAGGAGCGATATGTCCTCACTCTCCAAGAAACAAGTTCCCCGAGTCGTCTACCAACAATGACACTCCTACGCTAGCCTGGCCCGGATTGGAGAACACATCCAGACCCCTGAATGATGCAGTAAAAGTAGAGAATGTGTCTTGTGGATGTAGGTATCCGTTTGCGCTTTGCATCTTACGTGGGGGATATTGAACAGCACAAGGCCTAGAACGAATGTCATCTGAGCCGTACATTCCAGTGGTTTAAATGTAGGCCCATCCTGCCAATACTAGTCCCATAGTGAACAGCACGGCAGTTTCCCGTGGAAATTTCTGCGTCGGCGCGCTCGGTGGGCAATGCAGCATAGATTCCAGGATTTCATTATCGCAATCGCGAACTTCTATTCAGAACTAGACACTGCCTGCTGTATCAGCCGAACAAAAAGCGATCGGTACCCTCCAGCTCTGATGTAAACGGGGCAAGTGACAACCTGGATTGACCAGCCTATATGGGGAAGTGTTGGTGGCGTACTGACGCCATTGACGCAGCCCACGGGGTGAAACCACCATCCTGCAATCTTGAACTGCAAAATTGCGCCTCCGATTGCAACTTCATCTTCGAGTGTGAGTGGTGCCGGTGCCTTGATACAAGTCCCGGAACACATCTGATCTTGTTTAAATGCCCTGATCTGACTGCGTAGTGTAGGTTTCCTCGTCGGAGTCGTCGTCGAGCTCTAGGTTCCCCCTGAGTTCGAATTCTGGATCCGCAAACTACGTTGTGCCTCTTTGTGCGAGGGCGTGTGGTGTGCCGAGACATCTCCGTCTGCTATATCCTAGTCTCCCATGCGATGGCATGACAAGCCTCGAAAGATAGTCGCGAGCATGCCACTTGTGGTGCTGCCACCTTACCCAGTGAGTTAGAACTTAGCCGTCACGTGTTTTCTACACGCCTGACCCCGTCGCACACAGCTTCCCGACACTGATGTAATACGCACCTTGTGCGAACGGCGCATTTGTACGGTGAGCTCCCCTGGAGGACTGGAAAAAAAAAGTTTTTCTACGCCCGCTGATTAGCCACCATCCTCAAGTGCAAATCGAGGCTCATGACACACCGCCGTCCTTTCGGGGTCCGGACGGCAGCCCTGATAGCAGTCCTTGCCAGCGGAATGAGCCGGACCTTATATCGTTCTGCACGACAGGCATTTGTCAGCGACCGATAGGTATGGGAGTGGGAGTATCCGCCCCTTTATCTAGCGCTCGTTGCCAATGCAATTGTCGGCGAGACCCTTGATGGACTAGCTGTTTTTTTTTTTCGAGGGTTGTTGTTACAGAATGGTCCGTGCGTTGGGCTATGACCACTGTTCAACTCAAGTGCACAGCCGCCTTGGCCGCCACAATAGCTGGGCGACCTGGGTCTGGCTGCACTAGTAACATCGCCTCTGTGCAAGCCCGTACGCATCAATGGGACAGCGGCCGACCGAGACGAAACTGGGGCGCGCACGTTACCCTATGCGGGACCTATCCCAAGTGAGGTTAACAATAACACTTGAAGCTTGAACCCTGTCTAATCTCAGATCATGTAGTCCCTCCTTTTTCTTTCTTTTTTTCGTGACCTCAGTGCCCTCGTATCTCAAGTAAGGACGAAGCTTTGTCAGGTGACCCACTGGCACCTGTTTTGGTCGGTCTAGATCCGACGACTCGGGCCCCGCACGATCCCGGTATCGGGGATATTTCACGCCGTGGACGACAGGCACCAGCCACGACACGAGGCGCACCCAGACAGCCGTTTTGGCAAGGTGCCAGTGGGCACTGGCATCAAGTGGGTAACGAGTCACGAGTGTGGCACTGTCAATTCGCAAGCGGCGGAGCGCCGCGCGTGGAGGTCTTTCGTCTACCTCGCCCATCTCACGTAGCACTGCCCTCTCCAACTGTCAACGCTGCGGACCCCCTGGGTATCATGATGCGGAGGTTGTGGGGGACTGAACGCCATCACGCACGCGCACGGCCACCATTGGCATCCCAAATCTCGTTGGCGGTGCAGGCACGGCGAACGTCACCGCCGGCAGAGGATAAACACGTATTGTATGCATACATGGAACGAGAAGGTATCATGAAAAAGTCAGAAGAAGGTATCAGGCATGTGTGGGTTGTCCGTCTAAACAACAGGGAACGCATATGGTCATCAAGTCCTTTGGAAGGGTGGCTTCAAGCGCCGTGTTCGCACATCGGCGGGATCATTGCGGGGGGCAATCGCTACCCCTGCTGTCCGTGCAGCCCGTGCATCTCCCTCTCATGCTTTCGCAACGTATCTCTTCGGTAGAACGACCTCTCGCACCACTCGCACGAAACCGAGTGACCGAGATGTGTTGCAATGTGTCGCCGGAATCCGTCCCGACGGAAGCACCCACCGCAGAGTCCAGCCGGGGTGTGCCACAGACAGACTAGCAGGCGTCCCGTGGAGCCCTGCACATCATGCGCATGGCCCATGTGGGTCATGAGGTCGTTGAAATTCCCAAAAGTCTGGCCGCACGGCATTCTGTCCATTAGGTACCACTTGCAAACATTGTCACTTTCCGCTGCAGAAAAACGCGGTCAGAAGAGAAGTTAGAGAACGGGGGAGAAGATAACAGTCATACCCAATCGCGAGGGGTTGTGTAGACATTTGGTTAGTGATGTGTACGAAGGAGCGTCTACCACTGTGCGTGAGCTCGAGCCACGAACAAGGGAACGCTGGAATACCTCTTTGGAAGACGGTAAGATAATGGGGGGCCTGCCACTTGATGCTCATTCATTTATCCACCTACGAGCCTTCCAACTACCTTGGCCGTCGGAAGAATGTGAATCTTGGAGGGCATTGGCATGCAGGACACACCGACCGCTGCGCCGGATGGCCGAAAGCCCGGAAACGGCAGGTATAGCAGAAATACATTGTTTGTGCGATCCAGACGTTCTTGCGCCATCTGGCGCGAGCCAGCTCCCGACCTCGAATGCTTGAGGTTAGTCAGCCCAGTGAACGATCCAGAGTCGATTCCAGACATAATGATTGGTCGGCAGCCGAGTCGAGGAAAACGCTGTACCAGAGAGACACTGACCAGCAGCCTTGTCGATAAAAAGACTGTCCAAGGGACGCGAATAACCCCCGAACCAAGTTGCTCAACTTTCTATAATAATCCAATCCGCAAGCGCCTGCCATATATCGATACTCGTTATCGACGCATCGATCTCGGATTCTCGGTTCCTTCTCACCTACGTATATCAGAGCGCCAGACGATAAGAACCCATTTTGAGGTCAGGTGTTTTATCCCCCCCCCTCGACAGCACCCGAAGCATCTAGTTTTCCACTTACCTACATTCCAGCCCACGAGCACTCCCAAGAACGACCCAAGGTGATCAAGAAGCCAGCCTTTCACCGGCCCGGGAACCCTGCAGGTCTGAACAAAATGAAATACGACATATAAATGAACTCCCTCGACTTGGTCAGCGCGGAATACCTCAACAGTGATGCGCTCAGGTCATTATCCCGTCCGCAGACGCGCATTAACCTAGAGAATCAACATTTAGACACCTGCAATAATATTCGACGTAGAACAGACAGTGCTTCCAGGTGGTCGGACGCGTGCTTATATCCGCTGCGGCACCTGGATTCTGCGACAACGGGACCAGTGTGCGTCGATCTAAAATACCAGTTCCGGTAGTCGTCCGTTGACAGGATAACGGAGTGGCCCAGACGAGTCGAAACTGCAAAAGCAACAAGTATTGGCGACCTGCTAGGATGGCGTTCGCGAGTAAACGGGGCGCTCAGGAATCTGTGCAGGCGAGTATGGCTCTCCTCGTGGACGAGAGACGGCGTATATGGTGATTCAGGATTCGGAATGGCGTACCGGTCATGGCGAATAAACGGTCCGCCAAACAGTATGGGACCCCCAAGGATGGCTGTCGGGCGAGTCAGGAGGCTGTTGAACGGAGCGGCCCAACAAACAGAAGTTGTGGCGTGTGCCTGCGCAACATGAAGCGGCCGCTCCGCGAAAGCTGGATTTACCGTAACCGCGCAACGACAAGAAAGCCATCCTTGTTCGCAAGACTTCTTACTCCAACTTGTGCGGCTACCCGCAACCAAACCGAGTCACTGTAGCATTAAGTACTCCTGGCAGTACGGGACGTCGTTTGAAACGCGGCACGAGACTCATCCATCCCAGAGGCAGGCAGTCCGATGATCATTTATTTAGATGTATCTCGTGTAATATAGAGTGCATATAGGCTAGCACGACCGGCGAGTTGGTTAAGATGAAGAGCTAAGGAAGGGAAGACATGTATTGGTAGAACCGCAGAATCCACTGCCGGATCCACCCGCTCGGCAGGTACCGTACAAAAGAAGCGTATTGAACGAAGGAACAGAACAGTAATAACGAAAAATATATACACAAATATAAATACACCAGCGTGAGTGCGCGACGAGAGGCGACGAACGCACCAAACTATTACAAGAATGTCCGCAAGAACGTCCCATCCCCTCCCTCGGTCCTCTCAAAGGGTACAAGCGTCGTCGAGGCGGCGGGAGCGCAAGACTTGCGTTTCAGCCCCAGGTGGGCTTCCCGAACGTGCCTTGCAAGGCTCTGTCGCTTGATCAATGTACCGCATCCTCGCCAACCACATCGTACGACGTGACCTCTATTCATGTTCTGGATCCCATGGAATGCAAGATGCTCTGGGACGGTTTCGCCTGTGATCTCTTGGCCGCATATCGGCGAATCCTGAGATTGCCACTGACATGTCGTACGTGTGGTATTGCCCACGCGAACCCCACGAAACCTCCGGCGGACAGACCTCATGACTCCAGTAAACTGTCTCGTGTTGCCGTGATTGGCATCAAAGAACGGGCTCAGAGGCTGTCGCGAGGGGCCGTCATACGAATGGGACATAGGAAGTCAACATCGTTGCTCACATGACTCATGGATTGCGATAACTGAACAGGGGGGTGATGTTGTAGAGTCTCTGGGAGGACATTGTCAACCGCCGGATGTACCCCGAGGCCCTGACTGGCAGCGGCATTCTGAGAGACTTCGCTGAACTGGACCTCGCCAGGACAAGGTTGCGTGAGCAAAGTATCCGCAGGACTCACGGTCGTCTGTAAGGATGAATTTTGCGATGACATTAGAGACACTTACACCAGGCATTAAAGCGAATGTACTCACGCCCTGCACTAGCGCGTGACGTACTGAAGGGATCATGAAGGGAAAAGAAAAATAAGAATCATCAAAGCACATGTCAAACCAGCAATGCAGAGATGGCGAACAAAGGGGGGTAATAGAGCTTTCGCAGAAAACGTGTGTGAAGTTCAAATAAAGGGGCGAGGGAGGGAGTAATGAACGGACGAATGAAAATAGGGGAGTTTGATGTGAAAATGGACGAGGAACAGAGGGAGTATATAACCGGCTGAAGGCACCAGCCCTGTGGGCCAGAAGAGGGTGAGCGGTGCCTGAGAATAGTAAGGCGGCAGTCTGGATTACGGCTAGGACCCTTCCGAGTATTTCGGATACGATACACTGGAAAAGCGACTGGCTGGTGCCGCAGGGGAGGGAGCTGAATAATTCATCAGCAGACACGGACAGCTTTGGCATGCCAGAGTTGCTATATTGAGCCGCTCGTGGCGAAGCCACAATCAGTATCAGCATCGCCAACAAGCGGGAAAGGAGGCTGGCTGGCTGACTCCTTCATTCCGAGATCCCGTCGTAACTGAAGTGTAAAATCCAAGTGAGTTAGATCCTGAATCCAAGTATTGCCATAGTGCGGGTTAGGATTCAGGAAAAGTGACAATTCACGACGATGTGGTTGTAGCGCTTTCTCGTGCGTTCAGGTAGCCTCGTGAAACTGACAAATCGGCAGGAATCCTGGGTGCCGGAAATACAGATCAGAGCGGATAGATCGTAGCGCCTAGCCCGGATGTTCAGAGCAGATGACGCGCAAAGTGAGTATTCGTGTTCTAAATCCCGTACCCGTTACCGAACCCCGAAGGGCACACACTTGGTTCATGCTATCGGACATCCCCTGATACACCAGCGGGAATTGGATCTGCCTCGCAATGGTCAGCAAACAAATGTTCCTTCGATTCAACAGTGCACCGCATACCAAGCACGACCGGTTCGCTAATCTGTCAATCAGGCCAAAATCCAGAACTGGAAGGGGACGATCCGGCGTCCATCAAAAATTCGTGACCCATACGTGGTTTTGCGATGGGTCTGAGTGGTGCCTAGCGCGCCCGCGGAAAGGGCTTCCCGGAAGGCAGCCATCCAACACCTGGTGCTGATAGATCTCGCTCCAATCGACGGGATTGGGCGCACGCATCACCCGACACCCGCAGTGCTCAGAGGAGTTGAAAAACCGCCAAAGAGCGGAACTCGTGTCGGAACGCGAAATTTCGCCGTGGGTTCCCCGTCGCCCTCGCCCAGTCACCACCAGTGCAGCCAGCGCCCACCGGCCTGTCCTGCGAACCAGAACCCGCTGGCCTCTGGCAAGACGTCCGAGGACAAGAGTTGGCACCGCTGCGTGTCAGATCTGCCACCCAGGAATCGCAGTCGGGGGTGTGCGAGCATCGCAATCGATCGTCTCTGCTGGTCCATCCAACGGTCCTGAAGGGTCTACTGAATTGCCCAGTCGACACCACGGACGGTCGCCATCAGAGAGATCCTCCTCGTGGTGAACACACGCCCACCACACGGTAACGTACGTTGCGCCTGGTACCAACGTTTTTACTTCGGAGCCGCAGCTTCATTTCTCATTTCATCCAGGCTTCATCAAAAGCGATTATGAGAGGGGTAATGAGCAGCGCCTCTCGTAGCCCTGGGAAATGAGTCGGACCCGGTGCAGCGCCAGGCATGTCCACAACTTCCCCGTTGCACTCGCGTCGGGGGATGGGCCTTCGCAGTCGCGGAAATGTCAAGCACGATCGGATTTGTGAGCGTTCGAGCCAGTTGTTGGGCGAGGCAATGCCCCGAGCAACGTCATCCGCCAAAACCATCAGGGGTCCTCGATCCTTGATCCTCCGTCCGCCACAGCCTACACTGGCGTTGCATTGGCGACACTGCGGCGCCGGACCAGTGTATGGGTCATCGATCTGCCCCCTAGACGGTATTGCTTGAATCCCGAGCTCCGCGTTGTGCTCACATCAGCCCCCAACGCATTGCAAAGACTATGACTTGGTGTACTATAGATACGGCGGATGCAATCATAAATAATTGACAAGACTGCACCTAGCAAAACGTGCTGAACGCGACCTCGGGGGGGCCCACAAAAACAACCCACGTGTGTGCACCCAATTCGAATGCCACCAGACGCGTTTGCAAATGTACGGCATCCCGATGGGCGATATGATAGACGAGACGCCAAGTCGCCTCGCAGTTACATCTCTTTTCGAGCCGTGTCCGTGAGTATCACCTCGCTCTCGATGCGTATCCGCCCCGAACCGTTCAGGCGTTCAATCAACACATCGCCGAACGCCGTCATGGGTGTCAGCACCCCACCACGCTTCGCGAATGCCGGGAGACGGTCTGCCTCCAACACGAGTGACAAGGCACATTCCGCGATCATGACTGAACAACGTATCAGTAAACCGAGCACGCTCCTCAGGGTAGAAGTCAATATGGCCGGCGCTCACTCGACGATAGAAAGTAGCCCGGCTCTCCTTTGCCACGGAATATGGTCCGTATCGTGGTCGTCTTCCCCTGGGTGTTTGGCAACGAGGTCGTGATGTTTGTGACGTTGAGCGCACCCGATTCAAGTTGACTATAACCAGCTAACGTTAGATCATGCATCTTCTCTACTGGCGAGGACACATACTCATCAGCAGGACCATCACCCAACTGCGGCATGAGTCTGCGGGCTATCCACCGAGCCTGAAGCATGAAACATCAGGCAATAGGTAAAGACGGGTAAGAATGACAGGACACACAGGGGGGAATAGTTTCATAGCTGTTCCTACAGTGAGGAGCAACAACACTACGAGGAACGAATGGAGGCGAGTCGGAAGCGCCAGAAATTCCTCATACTTGAACTGCGGACCGTAGGGCAGCCCCGTCCTATCCTTGTGTTGACCATTAGATGTGGTCAACACGAGTTTGGGGTTCCGCCTCGCCAGTTCGAACAAGCCCCAGGAGCGCTGCACGACCTGGAGATTCACGAGTGCCATCAGATACAAGGCCCCTTGGACTGGCGGATTTGAAATTGGAAGCGAATAGAACGCCTTCGGTTGGGGGCCCTTCACGCCTCGAACTGGGGAGCGGATCAGTGTCGCGTGTCGATTTCATCAGGCAGCAGTAGCGTACTTGGACTCAGTGCAAAATCTTTTCTTGATGCGTCAAACTTGTCCTTCGGGACCTGTTCCAGGTAGGAAAGCATGGACGCAAACGTTCCCCCCGATATCCCCGTACCGCGCAGCTTCCACGCCGAGGTCGACATGTCCACCGTCGTCGAGGGCCCGGCGAACGCCTTGAGCGTCTTGTTACCCAAGTACGCCAGGATGTCGGAGGGAATAGAGTCGAGCCCAGCGCAAGGGACGATGACCGAACCAGAACGACTGGCGGCATAATCGAACCTGCGCGGGTGCGTTCAGCCTCGGTACTGCGAATGGATGGAGACTGCATGGCACTCGCTCGAAAATGACATCCCTGACCCAGGGTGCCTCGCCCGTGAGGTCGACGTAGTGCCTGCTGTGGCGCACACACGCCCTGACGACAGGCGTTCCGAACTGCCAGTATGGCCCGACGGCGTTGATGACGACGCGCGCATGCTGCACGACTGCGTCAACGTCATCTGCATCTGTAGCGTCCACCACGAATAATGGGACGTCAGCGAGGTTGCCGAGGTCGTGGACGAGAGCCTTGAGCTTGGACTCCGAACGCGCAGCCAGACCAAACGAGAATGCCGCCCGCTCGCGGTGTGCAGCCAGGTAGCGCGCAATCAAGCGACCGGTGTAGCCTTCGTGTCAAGGACCCATGAGCACGAGCACAGGAAGTAAAGAGCTGAGTTACCTGTCGCGCCGAGGAGCAAGATGTCGATCATGGACGTTCAACGTTGAAAGGTGTCCAGCCGAAACACCACGACTCGGTTGCATGCGTGGTACGCGCACCAGTAGACCCTCGTGGCCCGCGCATGTTTTCCGACACCCGGACGCGATATGCAAGCACTGTAACCTAATCTCTCGAGACAGATAGCGATGTGAAGATACAAGCTGCTGCGAGGTCGAACGGTGCAAGGCTGCAGGAACGAGCCAATAATCTACCCATCAAACACGCTGCCATCCATTCGGACACCCATGTTCTGTTTCACCTCCATCCCCAAGCGCTTCATTCGTCCGATCTTGGATGCAGGTCAAGACACGTATCCTGGTGTAAAAAAAAAGAAAGTTCGTACCTCGATTCTCTCGTTCTGTACCTTGCGCAACTCCATCAGCTGGTCCCGGGACATGTAGCTCTCTTGTTCAGCAGCAGCTTTCTTGTGCCTCGTGGCGTGTGCTTTCATATCTGCCGCAGGATCGTACGTGTCTTCCGTGGGAGGAACGAATTCTCCCGACCTCAGAGAAGCCATTCGTTGTTCGTACGCTTCCATGTGGTAGTACTTTTCGTGAGGTAGGGTGGCTAGAAAAGTCTTTGTGCATTGCAGACACACAGGAGGAAATGGAGGCGCACCCGTGTTATAATCTTCTACAAATACAGCAAATTCTTTTCGCTCCTGGTCTTTGGACAGAGCCTCTGGGTTGAGTTTGCGTTCTTCGAGAAGCCAGATCCTGAATTCCTGCGTCTTGTTATAGAAGCTAGCCGGCTCGCGTCAACTCACGGACTCCGCTGAGACTCGCGCAAGATCTCACTCGGAGTCACTAATGATACCAAATCTTCCCCAGCGAGCACTCGAGCTCCCCGCGCCATGTTTTTTCTTCTGCAAAGGCGGTCAATGCCAAGCAGCAGACGCGCAGCAATGAAATGTTGCCTTTTTTTCCTTCTTCTCTTTCCGCCTGCGCTCCTTTTCCTCGCGGGTCCGATGCTTCCTCTTCTTGTGTCGCTTATGGTCAGGCCCTGAGTCGGAATCGGACGAACTGGTTGAGGGCGATCGAGATCTCTTTCGGCTCTCCTTCCTGCTCGTGTGGTTGTGTTTCTCTCTCGACCGAGAGCGACGTCTTGGTTCGCGGGAGCGTGAGCGCGAATAGGATCTGGGTCTCCTGACGACAGGTCCACGGGAAGCTGATCGAGACCTTGAGCGCCTTCGAGGAGAAGGCGTGCGGGAGCGAGAGCGATGCCTTCGGGTTCGTGTTGATTGGCCCTCGTCGTCGCGGTCAGGTCGCCTAGAAACCTCATGTCTATGGGACCGTCGGTCGCGTGGTTCGTGCCTGTTTCTGTCGTCCATCTGCAGCAGAGATCCAGGCTACGTGTTCTACCGCGCTGCCGTACAGACGACGCTGGAGGCGACTGAAGGCCTGGCAAAGCCCGGCGTGGGTCGCGGCAGGGACGCTGTCGTATGAAATCGGGCGCACTATAAGAGGCGTGCCAGCACTGGACCGACGGGCGAGATGGTTGTTTGGATCGAAAGCCTTTGGTAAACAAACACATTCATGTCTGACCCACCTCAACGCCGAGTACGTAGCCGGTGCGTCAACATTTCAATAACCATCATGTGCCCCTGCCTCACCAACCATATTGATGCGCAATATCCGCACCGTTGCAGACACACTGCACTGCTGGCGGTATTCCTCTCCACGCGTCCGTCTGAATACTCACGAGCGCCCTCGCAGCCGGCCACAAGTTTTCCTCGTAGCTGGGGTCCCCACGCCCGCCGAGCCCAGCAAGTACAGATTGGCCCCTGCAAGCATTAGGCGGCATAGGAGTTCTTTGACGACGGTGGCAACTCGCTCGGCCACCTCGCACGAACCCATGGCAAAGTCCGATGCCAGTGCTTCTCAATGTCAATATGGCCATCGGGCGATCATAATGAACTCCAGTCAATTTCCACCTCGTACCATTTCCTTCGCTACCAACTATTTCCGTTTTCGTCACTGTTTTCTCCTTAGCGTCATGGCCTCGCTTCGTCCTCGCTCGTCAGGCATCGACAAATCTGCTCAGGCTCATGGCGTGTATATCGCCTGGCGTGCATGCCGCAACCCCATCAGCTATTCCCGAAATGCACTGCATGTCGCGCCATCACACGCGTCCTGAAGGCCTGATAAGTCCCGCGATTGCGGTTAATATGTAATATGACCCCGTGGTGAGAGGGTGACCCGTGATCGCGGCGGATGTCATGCGCTATGTATTCACGATCGATTAACCTGCCGCCCTCTCCGCTAGAGCGATGAAGCCGCATACTTTACGACCACCACTCCTTGTCGTCATCGCCATTCGCCGAGCGGTGTATTTGTTGACGAGCATGATCTCATTCTCCACAGCAACAGTGCCAACGCCGTTGTTTTATATTACCCAGTCGATGCTTCATATTTCCCCGTCGAAGAAGCATCCAAATCAACCTTCTTTCAATATGTATCCCTATGATTTGCATCCCCTCCACCATTTCCAGGCTTCGGTGCTCGGATACATCCACCCCGCCTCCAGGTCAGCCTGCCGCCCCCTTCGAGGCAGACGCTCGCTCACAGCTGCATGTTTTAGCGTCTGTTACGACTCTCGAGTCTCCTCCCCTCCCCAAGAATCCCCATCGGAATATGTTTTTCCGACACTATCTCAGCAGTCGTACGCGCTGCATTCCCACGACGGCCAATCGCCCCAAGCGCCTCGCAGTCCCCGGACAAAACCCTCTCGATCACACGCCCATCATGGAGGCGCATTCACCAGGGCTCCTTTATCGCTGTCTAGTCACCCATATCACCAAGCTAAACTGCACCATCGTGCATCTGCTCAGCGCCAGGAATGGGACCAACCGACTCTTCCAACCGCCCCTGCTTCAGCGCTGGGTGCGGCTGCACCTTTTAATATGGCGTTCGACGATCCTTCGTCCGCGTTCTGCCAGGATTCTGGCCAGCTATTGGCGCTCGAGTGCGCGACGACGGCCTCTGGTTCGATGTCGCAATACAACTTCGTGGTCCCCACCGCGAATCAAAATTTCATGTCGTTCACAGGCAATCTTATAGTCCCTGGACAAACATATCTGTCAACTGGCCCTGCTTCACCGCCGACTCCAATCGATCAGGCGGATGTTGAATACGCGCAAGACCGCTATGACGGCAAACGTTGCTTTTACCAGTGCCAGTTTGACCTCTCTGGGAGTCCATGCAATAAGTGGATTGTCGGTGACAGAACCCGAGTACTCCGGCATCTTCGCAACCACCATCATCTTCAAACAGGGCCCGCTGTGCCTGCACGTTGCCGTTGGGACAAGTGCACTCACACCCGGCCGATGAAACAGGAGAATCTCTCCCGGCATGTTGTCATGCATCTCGGTGTGAAATGGAAATGTCCACATTGTCGACGTCTATTCTCGCGTGACGATGCTGTGCATCGACATATCGAACGCATGGTTCCAGGCATGGACGTTACGGACGCCGAGGTGGTTCCAGGCCGAGGGGCACGTGCTTTAAATGAATCACCGTGCAAGACACCTTGTATTTCATAGACACTGGTTGGCGGATCTCTCGCTGCGGTGCTGATGGACTCTAGGCCCCCTTCAGTTCGTCAATTTGTCAAGTATGTAGCAACAGTTCTCACCATGATACCCGATTCTCGACGAATCTGATAGCCTAGGCTTACATGTGTAGCTCTCTTAGATAGACGTTTGGCTCAGTACGATGGCGTTCCTTGCAGCTCCGGGTTCGAAGCACGGCTCGCGCCATGAAGCGTGTGGGTAGTGTCGGACTTCGGAAATCGGCGCCGAGCGTTGTTTGGAGCAAGGGCGGCAGCCAAACAATATATACCCGTAAAGGGAATGTATTCCCGCCTGCACCCTGGCACCGCAATGAACAGTGTCCCAACGCCGTGAAGTTTCTTCATTTTCTTCCTGAGAACTTTTTGCGTATCTGACGGGCGCATCAAGACCTTACTCGCTCGCGGGGAACCATGTCCCCATCACGGCGAAACTTCCCAGCCTCGGGTAAACGACCTTTGCGCTCGTTAAACATCATCGCGATGCCAGCAACGCCAGGACCGTCAGTGGTCTCGACATCGGGTCACTCGAGGCTCTTCTCCGCGTCCTCCAAGGCCCACGCACCACCAGACCGCGACCCCTCCCCCCCGGCCTCGAGCTACTTTCCCTCCTTCGCGGACACCGAGTCTGGAGAACCACAGCCTACGCCGGGCGCGAAGCATCACTTTTCCTACAGCACCAGCCTCAGAAGACACTCCGCGGAGTCGATGGGCTTCGTCGCACCGAAGCTGTCAGACATTGCGCCTGTGGTCGGCGCCGAGGGGCTTTTGCAAAGAGTGCTCAGGGCGGTGACGGGGCGGCGTTCCAAGGATGACGCTCCCGAAGGCGGTTACTCGCTTGTCAGCGGTCGCGCGGCCTCCCCTCGGAGGAACCACGAAGAGAAACGGGACACACCTTCTGAACGGTTCGCCCACTGGAGTGTCGAGGTATGTCTCAGCTGAATCTTTTTTCTCTCTCCCATGATCTGCTCGGCTGGGGGCTGGCGGTGGGGTTGGTCCCGTGGAGCTACGTGGCACGCTTGTTGCTGTCCGCAGTGCGGAATTTCCACGTAGAAAGCCAGGGACGGCAGTCACAATCTAAAACCCACTCTTCGTCCGCTTATCGTTTGGCGATCCGACACTTGCCATATTCGGATCTCGTTGTCTGACCCTTGGTGACAGGATACGGTTACATATTTCCAGTCGTCTATCGTGGCCGGTCTATCGGCGGCCGTCGTCCCGTCGCTGCAGAACGCACACGGGTATAACGAGTTCACCGTATCGACGCCCGAGCCAGTCCTCCTCAAGTTTGCAAAGACGATTTACGAAAGCCCACTTATTTTACTCCTCTGCGGGAGTGCGGTGATTAGTGCGATCGTGGGAAACGTTGATGACGCTGTCAGCATCACGATTGCTGTCGCGATCGTCCTGACGGGTAACCAGATCGATCCAGTATCTTGGCCCGCCCATCTGACACCCCGTTCCACAGTTGGTTTCATACAGGAGCAACGATCAGAAAAGAGCCTCGAGGCATTGAACAAGCTCGTACCACATCACTGTCACGTCATTCGGTACGGGTCATGTTCGCACTTTATCGGATACCTGACGCACTATCCCAACAGTGATCAACGGAAAATACACATCCTCGCAAACGAGCTCGTTCCTGGCGATATCGTGTCGCTATCGACGGGCGACCGTGTGCCTGCAGATATTCGTATCATATCCTCTGTTGACCTCGAGATCGATGAGAGTAGTCTTACCGGCGAAACGACCGCACGTCCCAAGGACCACAAAATGTGCGATTTGGAAAACGACGGCGACAGTGCTTTCTCCAATGGAACGGGATCAGGCGAAGTGACTGCACTCGGCGAACGGTCATGCATCGCATACATGGGTACATTGGTGAGGAACGGTAAGCCCACTCAGGAGCTACGCTTCGCGTTGACCAAGCTGGTCTCGGACACAAGGACATGGAACTGGCATCGTCATCGCCACTGGCTGCCAGACGGAATTTGGTATCATCTTTTCTATGATGCAGGATGTACGTACCCGGCACCGGTATACTGTCTTTTGTTGATCACACATATGCTCTCAGGTCGACGAGAAGCGGACACCGCTTCAGCTGAGCATGGATGAACTGGCGCACAAACTATCACTCTTATCTTTTGGCGTCATTGGATTTATTTGTTTGGTTGGAATTTTACAACAGCGCCCCTGGCTAGACATGTTCACTATTGGAGGTACGTACCAGCAATTGCGAGACGCCTTTACCTCATGCGTTCGACATAGTCTCTCTGGCGGTCGCTGCCATACCTGAAGGACTACCAATCGTAACAACCGTTACCCTTGCCCTTGGAGTTATGCGGATGTCGAAACGCAAGGCCATTGTGAAAAAGCTACACTCGGTGGAGGCGTTGGGTTCGGTTTCCGTTATATGTTCTGACAAGACAGGAAAGCACCTTCGGATTTTGTGATAGCATCACACCGTGCCTGACTTGATGTGCAGGGACATTGACAAAGAACGAACAGACAGTGACCGAGGTCTACGTGGTCGACGAGAATCTGCACGTGGATGGTCATCAGTCCGCAGTCTCACCCTCTCCTGCGGTTCGGAAGACCCTCGAGATCGGTTCCTTGTGCAACAATGCTGTGCTGCAAGAGGGGGATGGTGTCTACATTGGCCAGTCTACGGACGTAGCCTTGCTAAACGTCCTTCCGGCGTTCGGTTTGCTTGATCAACGCAATGTACGTCCATTCGGGCGTTACTCGTGCCTTGGCTAATACAATTTCAGGCCTTTACTCGGCTCTCTGAACAACCCTTCAACTCGGAGCGAAAGTACATGGCTGTCAGCGGCGTCCACACTCACCCCGGTACTCCCTATAATGGGGCATCGCGCGAGGTATATTACATCAAGGGTGCCGTTGAGGCGGTGATCGACCGTTGCAAATTTTACCACGTGTCTGACGGCTCTACACCGGCTCTTGATCCCAACACTCGCAACGTCATTCTATCCAACGCTCAGGCGGCAGCATCGAAGGGACTTCGAGTCTTGGCGATGGCATACGGTTGTGGCTCCGCGGATCCCCCCAGACCGGACGTGCTTACTTATCGACATTCCCAGAGTGCATCTCAGACGAGACCGCCTTCGCCGGACGCTGAGAACAACAATCTCGTCTTTGCGGGTTTTCAGGCAATGTTTGATCCTCCTAGGAAGGGCGTTGCGGATGCTATCGGGCTCCTCCAATCGGGCGGCGTGCAAGTGGTAATGATTACCGGAGATGCGGAGCCGACTGCACTTGCTATCGCACGGACCCTCGGTCTCCGTGTTGGACAGCGCACGCACGCGAGCAGCTCTTCCACCCGGTATTGTCTGACGGGCAAGGAGATTGATCAGATGAGCAAAACACAGCTCGTTGAACGCGTGGGGAGTGTCAGTGTGTTTGCGCGTACGACCCCGCGTCACAAGATGGCGATCGTCGAGGCCTTCCAGGCTCGCGGAGCTGTTGTCGCTATGACAGGCGACGGAGGTTAGTCGTGATAGCCGCTTTCTCCATATACGTCTTCTGATTCCTCGACCTTACTCGTTATAGTCAATGATGCACCGGCACTCAAGATGGCTGACATTGGCGTATCTATGGGCAAGAGCGGGACGGACGTGGCAAAGGAAGCGGCCAACATGATCCTGGTGGATGACAACTTCAGTACGATTCTTCCTGCCGTCGAAGAAGGTGAGGATTTGTCTCTTGCCCGACCGCGGCTGGGATTGACGTTGGAAACACATAGGAAAATCTATTTTTCACAACATTCAGAATTTCTTGTGTTTCCAGCTGAGTACTGCTACGGCGGCGCTCTTGTTGATCACTTTGAGCACGTGCCTTGGATACAGCAACCCGCTCAACGCCATACAGATCCTATTTATCAACATTCTTATGGACGGTGAGTCTGTCTCCGATAGCACCCCCTTTTGTTTTCTGACGATGATTATCGGTTGACAGGACCGCCGAGTCAGTCGTTAGGAGTAGACCCTGTCGACCCGGCTGTCATGCGGAGACCACCTCGCAGAAAGAACGAGCCGATCATTACTCGACGGTTTCTGTATCGCATGCTGTTCTCGGCGTCCACCATCGTGACTGGTACTTTATTCATCTATTATATTGCGTTGGTTGGGGACAACCAGATGTCACGGAGGGAACAGACTATGGTGCGTCGCTCTGTCACTTTTCGCTTGCAAGCTGATGGACGCTCCACTTCAACAAAAAGACGTTTGCCTGCTTCGTTTTACTCGATCTCGTGTGCGCGGTCCAGAATCGCGGACTCGGCTGCGGACTCTTCCAGAACAAGATGCTGATCTCGACTGTGTCGGTGTCGTTGCTGGTATTGCTTGCGCTGGTCTATGTGCCGTTTGTGCAGACGATCTTCCAGACGGAGGCACTCGGCAGTGGGGACTTGATGATGCTCGTACTATTGGCTGCCACGTCCTTTCTGCTGCACGAGGGACGGAGACGGTACGAGCGTTCGATGGACGCGGAGTTGACGTACAGTGTTACCATGGACGAGATAGCATGAAATATCCTGCGAGGAAGCGCAGGTGCTCTGATTCTGGTTCAGAGGGCATGTGCGTGTCTCGGAGACGATATTCGCAAGGGTATATATAGATGTCATATCTCGCAAGAACGCATATATGTAACTTAGAATCAGTCGACAGTTTCGAGCATCCACCAAACCGTCCCGAGGCTCAGCTCCGCGGGAGTCGGACGACACGAGGGACGAAAGCGGGCGGAATGGCCAGAGAAGGTCGGCCCACGGGAGACGGCTTCGCGCCTCGGGCGACGAGCGATTGGGCGTAGCATTCGACCCGGAGTTCCTGAGTGCTCCGTTAAACAAGGGCGTGCGTGCGAACACGGCGTCGCGGTGACGTCCACGTACCTCGAAACTCCATGCAGCGAGGCCCTGGGCGGCAGTGATGCTCTCGTACGAGCAATAACGTGACCGTGAGGCACTCGCGCTGTCGCGATCTCCGTCGCACCCTTCGTCCTGCCCGTCCCCATCCGCCGTCTCCTCCGCATCGCCGTCGTCCGTGTCCGTGCCCTGGTAGACTTCCTCCCGCTCGGAACCGCTCGAGTCCGTGTCCAGATCGTCCCATGCATCCGTCAAACGGCTCATCCGACACGCTGTGCGCGGGCCCGTCGTAGTGGTGCTGCTCACGGTCGACGGGGGCGCGTTCGACACGCACAGCGCGCGTCGCGGGAGTGGCACGATCGCGCGTATGGGTGCGCCGGTCCACGGACAGGCGGGCGTGCGGCGCGGGGACGCGTCGTCGCGCTCGGACTCGCCGCTGCTGCTGCTGCTGCTGTCGTCATCGTCGTCGGCATCGAGGCTGTTGTCGGCGTTCGTGGACGTGGCAAAGGTCAGGGACGGACGGCCACTGGAGCAAAACACCGTGGTGCGCGTTTTGGTGCAGTCGGTGGGGTCGAACAGGCGCGGGACGTCTGGTGTCGGGGTTGGGGCGGGGGCGAGCGCTGTCAGGAGCGACATGACGGGCTGGGGGGGGGAGAGAGATAAGGCTTGGAGGAGACCCGCTGGCACGGTTTTCAACGAAAGGCACCGCTCTAAAGCGTCCTGCACTGCACGAAAAAAAAAAAAAAAAGCGTCGTGTGGACTCGTCTCCGAGGAGACCGGGGGGTGGTCTTCTTTTTTTCTTCGCGTGTTCGTGTTGACGCGACGCATGCGAGCCGCATTGTTCGTGTTTGCGAGTCGCCGCGAGAAAACGACGGGCGACCGAGTCGTAAGGTTACATGCACTTCATTGTGTTCTACATACAGCATCCAATTCATCTCGTACAGCGACGAAAACAACACAGACAAGAAAAAAGTAAAACCTAGTTTGTATACGCAACCTCAAAGGCCCACGCAAACTCGACTTGATCAACCTGGCTGGATGGGACATGAATGGTCAACACTCCGTTTTCGTCACTGTCCCACTCGAGCCCCTGCTCAGCCGCCGTCGCTCCGAGCAATCTGATCGTGTCTCCCTTTCGGACGGGAAGCACAGCACCACCCGCATCAACGACGACCACACCGTTGATAGGCTTGTTGAATGCGACGATGCAAAACGTTTTCGGCGTCGTCAGGAATCGGTACGACTCCGCAGGATCCTGCGACGCTTGGTACCAATAATCCTGTTACGTGCGCTTCAGAACTCGTGTTTCACCGCGATACACGTGATACTCGCGGTGGCATAGACACAGTCGCCCGCATACTTGAGCCACCGACCAACTGCGAGCAAGTTTTCTGCCATCGGCGCAATAATGCTACCTTCCGCGGTGGGGCCAACGTTCAACAAGCTGAACGTGGCGTAAGTGATCGCCCGGCAAGAAACAGGTACAGGAACCAGCTCACTAGTTTCCATTCTTGCTCACGACGTCGACCAGCCTCTGGACGATAGTGGTGGGACTGCTGTAGTCCGTCGCATCGGTAGCATTGTTGATCCCAAAGCTGAACGGGTCCATGCCTTCGGTCGTCTCCCATCTTCTCGTGGACAGCGACCCGAATAGGGCGTATTCGGGCGTATCAAAGTCGGGAACCGCTCCACACCCTACGAAACGAGCAATTAGGACACCAGAATTCAAGGGTGGCGGGAGACGAACTGTCGTTCATGGTGACCTGGTACCCATTCTCCGCGGCATAGTTGTAGAACTGCGCCGCGAACTCCAGCGTGTTGTTCGGACCGCCAATGTCGCACCACTTTTACGAGCGTCAGCGAGGGATACGGCAGCCTCATACCGACCGACCATAATCTCGCTCCCATAATCTAGAGCGAGGGATAACATGTGAGGATACTGCAAGTCCTGGATGTAGTCGTCAATGTCCAGCTTCCCAGTGTAGGGCTCGAGCTCGGAGAAATTGAATGCATTGTGTGCGAGGCCTCCGGGCCACAGCTCAAATCCATATGGTGCATAGTCGGGATTAAACCTTGAGAATTTCAATGTTCATTACGCCTTCGCAGATGACATTCGATGACTATGACCCACCATTCGGGCATCGAATAATAGGTACCACGATGGAGGTGAGGCTTCTCGGCCCTCGCAGTATCCATCAGTTCTTTCAGGAAATCGCGATGGGGATCCAGGTGAACGCTGCTTCGGTGTGTCGTATCTTTGGTGTCGAACAAGGCATATCCATCGTGATGCTTCTGCGGATTACATCAATAAGCTGGTTGAGGGTGCCTCATTCCACGAACCGTCACGAAAACAAAGTACTTTGCACCGGCTTCATCAACCAGATCCAACCAGGCACTCGCATTCCAACTCCTTGCTGTAAAGTTGGCAATAAAGTCGTCATAAAGCACGTCCTAGCAATGCGATGGGTTCAGCCATGGCCGTAACCCCAACGGAAAGCTTACCGATCCAAAGTGTTCTAGATGATAGTCCCAGGTATGATTGCTCGGAGGCGGGAGGAGATGAAGGTGCCAGCTGACCGGTTTCGATGTCAGCCAACCAACTTGCATTCGAGGAGTTCCGGCACTCACTCGTACCACTCTGCATAAACCCCTGGTGGGCCCTAAACGTCTCGTAAGCGATATACGGTCAATAGGCTAACAGCACGGCCTACAAAAGCGGGAACGCTATAAGGACCCCAGTGGAAGCTAGTGTGTCTGAGCGTCTGCTGTGTACAGCGTTATGACCATCTCCACTCACAATATCCCGTATTTTGCCTGGCTCCACTTGATCCAGAGTTAACGCAACGTCACGGCGTTGAAGAAGACGACAACCTACCCATGTTGGTGGTTCGTGCGTGGCGAGCACGCTCTCATCTGCTGTCCAGGTCTGTCTAAGAGGAGTAATGGCCCATCCGGTCGATGTCCCGATCACATTTCCCTCTGCATCTTTGATCCGGACCGTCGCATTCCCAGCACCATTGTCATTCAAAACAAGGACGTCGAAGCGCGCTTGGTCGGCAGGTACGAGTCGGTGCACTACACCTGGTTTCACTGTTGTTACCCCCTTTCCAGTCACCTCCACCACGTATTTGGATTGGATTGACGCGTGGGAAGAAAATGCAAGGCTTCCGGGTAAGAGGTTCGCCAACGTGATGGCAACGGCTTGGGCACGTTGACCATCGACGTCCTCCCAGCGCGTGCTAAACTGCACACTACGGATCGAGAGCTCGGGACCTGTCGGTGGGGTTGCCGGGGTGACAGACGGCGTGATCGATATGGCAAATATATGGAGCCTGTTCGGCTCATTTGCGGTTTGTGGAAGCGTGATACTCTTCAACGCAACACGCGAGGGAATGGACACCGAGCGTTGGAAGATCTGGGATGAATTCCAGCTCGTCGAAGCGCCGTGGTCAACGAAGTGGTAGGGGCTAAAGTGGAAACTCTGTTAGCGCGGCCATCTAGATACAGGATATGAACAATGGGTTCACGTCCTGATATCCCCCCAATTGATAGTCGGGAATCGCCACCAATTCTTTGCCGTGACTTCATTACAACTGTGAAGTGACGAAAAGAACACGAAAGGGTCAGCAGCTCACATGGAAGTTCCAACGCAGAGTTGTCCGCGTAGTTGAGGTTGAACGCGTAGTTGAATTGATCTGACGTGGAACACCATCAACTGCGTTCGTGGCGCCATGTGCCCACTAACCGTAGAACCCGTCTCCGGCATAAAGGATGTGAAGTTGGTGCACGTAGGTCGCAGCGGGAAGTTCGATGACTTGCCCATGGGCAATGGTGTTATCGTCACCCAAACCCCACGAAGTTGGCAGGTCGTACTGGAGGCAGCGCCAAATTCAACCCCTGCGAACCTCAAGGACAATCAAAGAATTGACCGTGACACTGTCGAATAGCCAGGGGCCAGTGGGAAGGTGGTCTGCAGCGTATGTTGAGCCGTCCCTAGTGAAACTGCCGGTGGTACCATCGATGGATGCAGCTTGGTTATCGAGGTGGCCCACTAGCGTCACTGGGGTCGACGGAAATGGGACGAGAGAGGGCGGGGTGGTCCCAAAGTATGCGAGCAAGGCGTCGCAAATCACAGGGACGAGGCCAAACAAGCCCACGGCAGACCATGGACCGCCTTCTATGGCGCACACCCTTTGCAGGACCTGGACGTCGCGTAAGAAATCCAGCCATCGCTCAAGCGAGCTCGTCTGACCGTCGTCGTCGTGTTCATCAGTCGAACGGGGTGCGGGGAAAACGCGGCAAGGGCGCAGCGATGCAGGTCAGGTCAGGTCAGGTGATCCACCCGAGCGCCACCGACTTCGTGCTTACAAGGTCCTTGAAAACGATTGAACGGGCACGCAGACAAGGACCCTGGTGCAGATCGTGGCTCTTGGAAGCCCATTGCACGTCTGCGCAGAACGGTGTTGCCTCCGCAGCTACTCGATGACGGTGCAAGTGTTGAGATTAGCTAGCGGCCTGATCACCAGGCTAATCGGAAGGACAAGAATATGTCGTGAACGAACTGCTCCATCGACTAGCGGTTTGCATCCTTCTAGGCTGATCGACTGAAAAATACCGTGACCGGTAATGAAGGCAAGACCCGAATCTTCTAGAAGAGCCTGCTACACACATGCACCGTTTGCATAAGGTCCGTATTGCATGGGGATTTGGATGGTACACACAATCTTGATGTCGCGTTTACGGTGTATACAGGAACGGGTACACTCACTGGACAACGCGGGAAATTTGTGGGCGCGTTGGACACTTCATGGCACATGTGCACGCACACAAGAAGCACAGCAAATAGCCAGTGGTTCTTCATTCTGGAAGTCGAGTTCAGGTGAGTCCGAAACTTTGTGCGGGGCGAATTGGCCGGCAGACTCACTCCAGGACTTTCGAACGTGGCCAGCTGTACCCCAGGAGTCGTATTAACGCACCGTTCCCTTCAGAAGACGACGATGGGCTGTGCAGTCCACATTAATTTCGTTATGTCCACCCAGAATTTCCCATATGGAGGGTATCAACTAACACCCACCCTGTGCACACAAGATTTAGAGGCACCCACCGGATGTTTTCGCGGATGAGTTATGTAGGTGTGTCTCAGTTTCCTTCTACGAAGAGTAAAGTTGCCAATGTGGAAAACAGCTGACAACATACCCACAGATATATAACTGTCGTGGTGTCCCCGAAGTGGTCCAGATACAAGACGACGACCGGTGTTTATCCCAGACGCAGGGATTCTTTTTACAAGCAGCAAGTGCACACGCGCATACACCACGCTAACCAAGTGTTGGCAAGCCAGCCCCAAAAACCCTCCTCAAGAGGCCCAGCTCACTCTACGCAGGGCCCCTTATCCCTGCCTGCGAAATCCAATTGGCTTTGCACAAGGCTGCGTATCACTCATCACGCCTTTCCTATGGTATGTGATAGCGTGTCCAAGTCTCGCTCCCCCAACAGTGGATACAACAACCCAGACTGGCACACACGGGTATCCTAGCATGTCATTTTCCTCTTGGCTCGAGGCTCACTAGTAGTAGCAAGGGCACAGGCTTGTACACCGCGCTAAACAAACGATAACAGGCGACTGGGTACGATCGTTGTCCTCCCGTCTTTTTTCTCGGTTTCTGATCACATTCTTGTAGAGGATCTGCTGTACAGCAAAAACCGCGCCAACTCCGACGGACCACCTCGACCTTGCACATCTTGGTCACTTGGGCTCCTTGCAAAGCTCATCAGCAATGCGCACCGGAAGCAATGGCTACCCTCGAACATTGCTCCGCGTGCTCCTCGCTCGGTGTCTGCGTTTCCAGGAGGTCAACTTGTGTCGCTCATCGAATCATTTACGGATGGTGAAGAATGGCCCCATGGTGGAATGGGTCTACTACAGAGACCACGTGGAAATGGTGAAGAACATTCGGGGGCGCGAGCGGTATGGGTGCTGCTGGCCATACCTGTTTACGCTTCGCCGAGCAGGAAGCCTCCCTCCTCCTCACTCGCTCTACCCACACCACAACCCAACCTATCTAGGCCCCTCAGCCGTCGTGGGCTGCGACAGAGCCCAAGATTAGTAGCTGGCACCCTAAACGGTGGTGGGCAGCAGTCGGAGTGGTGGCAACTCTAGTGAGAGGACCACATGGGAGCGGTGAAGCGCACCTAGGAGCCCGAGCGACCTGTAGGTGCTGCTGCAATCGCGTGGCCCTCACGCCCACTCACTATTTAGACTGCTGAATAGGAAGCCTTCCCACTCTCTCTACACACACTACGACCGATCTATCTGGGGTCGCGCCCCAGCTGCTGTCAGCCACTGCAGGCCTGGCTAACCCCATCGATAGGGCTCGAGATTAGTGGCCGGTACCTTACACGGTCTCAGAAGGGCAGCGGTTGGGGTAGCGGTAGCCCCCTGACGAGAGCTTTCGCAGGCTCGAAACTGTTGCCTCCCTGATGCGCCTCCGCCCGTACTGTACATAATCCCCGCTGTCCGGCTCTGATCCTCCAACTCGAGGAGCACCTGACGGTCGGGTGTGCGGACAGACCGCTCGGGTGTCATCTGCACAGTCTGCCCATGGACTACGTTTTTCGATCATAGTCCCTCCATATTATTCAATCACTCGCATTTTTGTCTTGGATGTATTTATAAAATGTTGAACGAGAACAGAGCTACCCTCAGTTGTCTTGCCGTTGTACGGGTATGAGACGTTGTTCCGTGTATTCCTTGAAGATGTTCAGACGAGTGAATTACACTGGACCAAAGGCACGGCCATAGTGCCAACACGTGGACAGGCGAGCCCAAGCGACGTCATCTTGCTCGCGTTCCAAGTTCAAGTCGGATTTATGCAGCGACTCAGACAAGGTGGCGACCCGCAAGAACCACCCTTTGGTACTCACCGAACCTTTGGGGTTCCACAAAAAAGGAGGGGAGAGCGGACATGCGTATGAGGGCCCAACCTCATCTTTCGAGCGGTCAGGGCAGCGATCAAAGGATCAACTTTCGAGTGGGGCTGTTCAGGCTCGATGAACACAATCCAATTTTGCGCACACGCGTCGTGGTCACACGACCTCTCGCCAATTCACCGCTTCACAACGGGATGCTGAAGCTGTTGACCGAGGGGAATAGAAAAAAAAAAGAAAAAGGCAGGCGTTGCAAACGAATTCCGGATGCTGGTCGGAGGTCCAGTGACCAGTCCCAGGGAACACATGAAACTTGAGCTTGCAACTTTCAGATCCGGCATAAGGGTGCTATGGCGTGTCGATCGATCGCGTAAACGGGCAATGCGTTGTTTGCATCTCAGGTTGGTTGATGCAGTGCGGAACAGGGTCGTTTAGTGAAGGCAAAGGTAGCATCCTGAAGGAGAGGGGGATACTTGGCAATTTCACTCACTTTGAGTCATCACAGAAAAAGCAGAAACGTTACAATCCCATAGACACCATTATAAGGCTTTACAATCAATCCATTATTTCGAGGGAAAGGATTAGAAAAGGATTGGAGGGGATTATAACGCTTCTGTTTTTTCTGTGTGATGTTGCTCAGGGTAGGGAAACCAACTTTTGTGTGGTGGCGGCGTGGGGACATACCGAAAAGGGGGTGCGTTTACGTAACAAATGGCCGGACTGAACCCCCACATGTCATGTGGGCCAACGCTGAACCCAACCAAGTTCACCCCACAGGAGTGCCCACCGGGCAAGGTCCGTATTCCATGGCTCGTTTAAAGATGAGCCACGCTCAGATCAACGCGACTCACCGGATGGCAAATTTAGAATTTTGTAGGCGTATTGCACATGCGCCCGCATACAACAGGCGCAACATAGAGTTCGGGCGAGTCCAGAATTCAGCCTATGACTCGGATGGAATTTACCATCGGGACATTTACGCAAGACCGAGTGCGTTATATTATAATACCTAATATATTGATCCCTCTGGGGGTCGGCGTTTTCCGGACCGACTGGTCCCTCAGTCAACGTTCCAGGGTCATCTCCTAAGGATGATTGTGGGCTACGTGTCCCGCGTTGATGTGGCCGATGTGCCCACCAAAAAAACCAAGATCAGTGTCAATTAACACCCGCACATGCACACGAGGGCCGCCGGCGTTGGAAGAGCGTTTGTTTGTTGATACAGATCCCCGATGCCTCGGGCGGACCACAGCATCCTTTACAAAATTGCCACACCGTTGACATTGGTGATGCACCCGCCCACGATTTATAAATATTGTGGTGCCCCAACATGTCCCTGCATTGGTCAATACGCGAGGCGATGGTGGTATTTATCCTCGCTGGCATGACCTCGTCCTTCAGCAACCCAAACATGCCCCTCACTTTAGGATTCACCAACGCAGGAGTGTCACCATGGGAGGACGACACGAACAACCTGTCCTTGGAAATGTAAGGGTACTTTATCTCTTCGACGAAATGCCGACTTTTTATTGGTCCACGCAGCGAGACACTTGCGAATGCCACGGGTTTTGACACGGACGCGTCCATATTGTTACATATACCACCATGCAGGTACCAGTCTCTGGTTGTCTACAAGGCGTCATCGACACCAAGGAGAACGAGCGAGTTCTCTATGGTAAAGAGTCCTTTCTCAGGAGACTGGATGGCTTTAATCTCTTTGCTCATCCAGAACCCCGAGTTCCCGACCCCGATAGATTGCAAAGGCCAGCAGGGTATGTATCATGCAAGCGGCAATCCGACATGCTTGACGTTGACTCCTGCCATGCCTCTTGTTAAAGGTGTCGACGACGGGTGTGAACATGGCCCCAGTGATGGAATGCCAATCATGCGCACGCTCGCACCATCGATATGGTCTACACAAGTCACTGTGACCATGTACGTGATGTGCAGGAGTCCAGGGGACGTCAGCTACACTGCCGTCGACAGCCCTCGCCTGCAAGGGGGGACCCACCAGTGCGGGGGAAATATCCGCCGAGATGGGTTCCGGCGACATATCGAAATCCATCTCGGACACTCGGTTCCATTGCCGCGTGTAAACGAAACACACCCAGCGATACGCTGCGGGAGAGGGAGATGCATTGGAGGCAGTGATCGCCCTCTAATGATGTCCGCGCGCATGTCGCTCGGTATCTACGATTCCAGGTGTTTGGACGGGCTGATCACATGTCCGTACGACATATCGTTTCATTCGCATTCTTTCGCTCCCGCAAAGGGACGGCGCACCGCTGTCATCCCGCGGTCTCAACGTCGGGATATTTCCGTTGGGGTAAAGGTAAGGTCATCTTGATCACTCATTTTTAATTCTCATCAAAGGTGCTCGATGCCTACAGGGGAAGGTGGAGAGAACTAGTCACTCGTGTGGCACCGCCTCCCCGATGCAGCCTATCGTTGAAGATGTATCGGACACTGTTACCTCGCCTAACCGGGCGAGCACGTAGCGATTGTCTCCTTTCCTTTCATGCGCGTAGCTTCACGCCATACGTATGTAAGACTAGACGAAGGCACATGGCAAGCAGTGACTGCCCTCTAGCGTCCTGCTGGCCGAGCCTCGTTCGGTGTTCTCGGTGTCTACGTTTCCAGGTGCTCAGACAGACGAATCACATGTCTGTACGATATATCGTCTCACTTGCGTTCTTGCATGGAAACCAAGGGAGGCTTCTAAGATGACTTCTAGATCTCGACGTCACTCACATGCCTATCAATGAGTCCTGAGGCCTGAGGAGCGCCATTGACGCGTCGAACGGACAATGACGGAACCATTGGACGGGAAGCGGAAGAATTGCGAACGGCACAGCAGGCCACAACCTGAGTTGTGGCATCAGGGAGCGCTGCGGGGTGATGTGGATGGAAGGACCACTTTGGAGACGGCATCAGGGAGTCGGCGCGGTATTGATCGCAGCCCGTGAGATTTCCATGGCAATCTCTACACGCCCCATTAAACGACAGAGGGTTCACCATCGAGTCCACCGAATGCGATACCGTCGAGTGGGGGCTGATGTGAAGGGGGAAAGAAGCTAAGCACGGAGCGATAGTGGAAATACGTGCACAGTGAGGGGAAGGCTGTCACCTGCATGCTTTGATATATGGGAGATACCCGGAGTCAACGCGGCTCACGCTGTACATGGGTTGTGTGAGTCACCGCCTCGTACTCTGCGGTCACGTCTGTCACACTAATTAGGGGAATTGAGCGAGACGACGAGCGGTTGAAAGGCCCACCCAACCGTCCAGGCCAGTTGTACGTTGTAGACCCGTGTTACACGAGGCGTCTGGAAGGTCCATACCATCAGGCCCCGACTCCGCCTTAGCCTATGTAGTGATTAGTGCGGCCATAGGAAGCCAAGCCTCGGATTGTTACACTACAAGTCACGCAATCCATCGAGTGACTCTGAGTGAACACGAAGCGAGTCCAGAAAGCCAACCACAAACAAGGCTGGGTCTCGATTCTTGAAAACGGATTAATGAAGAATAAACGGCGTCATTAGGCTGTGCAAGCTATCACAAAGTCTGCAAATATGCGTAAACAGTACAACACAATTCGACATCGAAGCACACACTACGACACAGTGCTTTAGTCACAAACCTGGAACGTAGACCAGAAAACGACGGGTGACCACTCTTATTACAATCGCACGACTGTGAAACGAGAACCACTAACGTTTACACAGAACACGCATTCATGTGTGAATGAACATGAACATTGTTTGCTACAGCGTGAGAAAAAGAACACCTCGAAAAGACCGATCATGCACGTGCCAACCCTCCACTCAGGGGTACTTGTGATTGATGGAAGAGAGCTAGGGGGCTGTCCTTGCACAAACGATGCAGTACACGATGGTTACACTACGCCCCGTTCTTGACAGAGAGCCAAGTGGGCCTGCCAGAGATGTCGTTCCACCACCTAGCATTCAGACCGAATCAACGTCGACTCGCACGACCAGCACGCGAGACCCCCACCTTTCCACGTTGTGCCTGTCGGCAAACAGATGCCCGAGGTTCGCAGTGAAGACCGCGCTTCCTTTCGGTAAGTGTTGGAGGTCTGCGAGGGTCAAGGTCTGTGAGCGCGTGAGCAATTGTCGGATCAGCGCACGAGGTGATCGTTTAGTACGCACGTCGCCAGCCACGTACTTTTGCTTGCCGAGGATGATATCGTACACGTCGAGGCTGTCCTCGAGCCTCTTGAGGTACTCGGCAGCCCTGCCTTCGTCTGTCTTGAAACTGCGGTATCTTTGATATAACGGATCGATCGTTGCATGCTTGCACGGGTGAATGTGCATACATACTGTTTAACGTGAGCGTTAAAGTTGGATACCTCGACCGAGGATGCCTGCTCGAACAGGGCCTCCTCCTTGGGGTCAGTGGGGACAAGACCCAGAGTACCCTGGTTAGGGTACTTTTTGATCAGATACCGTGCGATGGCGAGCGACTCGTAGAGGATGAACCCGTCATCGTCCTTGCGATGACGATGTCAGTCTCTGCTCTGAACTCGGCGTGGTACATCGTACGATGTATGGAACCTGGCCAAAGGGTTGGAACTCGCGGTGGCCAGGCGTCTTGTGTTCGCCCTTGGCGAGATCGACGGGCACGAGCTCGTAGGGGATCTCCTTTTCCTTGCAGATCAAGGCGACGAGGCGGGTGCAGCTCGACCGAGGGTAGCCGTAGAGCTTGAGGACCATGGAACTTGAGGGATACTCGGGGTCGATCTGGTGTTTATATACCTGTGACATTTGAGTTTCAGGAACCGTCCAGCTGTGTCAGTTTGGGCGGTGACAATTTTCTGGAACTACCTGTAGTGCCTGTGGTTCCCATCGGGCACTTCCTAGCAACCCCTCTCCCAGCTATTCGATCTTATGCCTCGACCTAATGTTAATGTCGGGCTCGTTTCTATTGGCTTTGGCGGGACGCTCAGCGAAGAAGGCGCGAAGGAGCGTAGACGTCCGCGGCCAGTGAGATTTGAAATTCTACCCTAGTCCTCTGAAGAGTTCTCACGCCCGCGTCGTCCAGAGGGTACTCGCTGCTGAGTTATATTCTTACTCAGCAACATGGCTGTCTTACTCAGCAGCGTGGTCCGCATATGGATAAAGTCACGTCATGCAAATCTGGCCGAGTGTCGACAGCGAGGTGTCTGTCCGATATTCCAAGTGGCACAGGAGCGCAGGCCCTTTAGCTTCAATTACCAGCGCGGTGAGTACCCCAACATTGTCCATGGATCTGGGGCTTCGGTCCCTTGCGACGTGCCTGTCGGAGATCGGATTCCGGTCCGCCTGACGGCGACGTCGTTAGCTCTCACGACTCGACGGTCAAGCCCTACAGCTGGCAGCTGACAACGTTGCAACAAACGTTGAAATTCCACGCCACGGTCACCCTAATTGGGAACCTGAGCTCTGAGGATGATATTTAACGCCATCGTACGCTTCGTGTTCCACTGGACTCCAAAGCCTCGCGTCGGTTTTCCAATCGTGTACACGTTCTCATTATATCGGTACGTCCAATCGGTCGTGGTGGGTTCGCCACTCGCCTCAAGAATCGACCCGGCCATATAAACATGTTCTCACCTTGTGCTCATCCTTGTAGCTTCCACCTGGTCTGTCGCTGGCCGTTTTACTCTGACAAGAGACACTCGTCATGGTTTCCGGACATGCCATCGCCACCTTGGTGGTATTCGTCTTCTCCATCTTTTTCGTGATTTATCCAGTCTCGATTCCCACCCCCCATTCTGTACCTCGGATACCGCTCAACCTCACCACCGCGCCAATCCTCGCCATCGCGATACTATGGGCCGCCCAATGCATTGACCCTGCAGTCATCCGCAATGGGATCGTAGGCACAGAGGGCGTCAAGCCCTACAACATTCTCATCCTGTTCCTCTCGCTCTCTTACATGGCCGTAACTCTCGACATCACCGGTGCCCTCCGGGCTGCGGCGTTTTGGGTCAGCAACAAGGGCGGCGACAATGGATGGAAGCTCTATCTTTACTTCTACGTGATGCTCACCGTTATCACGATTCTCCTTGGAAACGATCCCGTCGTCCTTTCTGGAACGGCGTTCTTGGTCTATTACACCGAAGCCGCGAAGCTCAACCCGACCGCATGGATCATGGCCGAGTTCGCTGCTGCAAACACAGCCAGTATGGTTCTATTTGTGGGCAACATTACAAACGTACGTATCTCTCGCCCAGAATTAGCACATCACACGCTCACGTCAACTCATGAAAGGTGGTCATCTGCGAAGGGCTTAATGTCAACAACGCCGCCTTCACGGCGTACACGATCCTTCCCCTCGTCGCCTGTAGCCTTTTTTGTTTCGCCGCCCTGGCTTTCCAATTCCGCAAGCAAGTCCCACGGAAATTAACACAGGTCACCTATCGGGACCCCCGAGCAGCTGTGCTGGACCCCGTTGGTGCCTGGGTCGCCAGTTTCATGCTCGGCGCGACACTCATCCTCTGTCTCGTCGTGAGTTTCTTTGGCGTCGACGTCTGGATGATTGGTCTGCCCTTCGCTGTCGCCAAACTCGTATTCGATCTTGGTTGGGACTGGTATCGACGTTCCCATGGCATTCCGATGCTGGGCCATGGGCTTTCAGAAAATGAGTTTGATCAAGGTTCGTCCACTGGACAGGATGTGCAGATAGAGGGAGAGAAAAGAGGTCGTTTGCGTCGTCCCACTGATACGGAACGACCACAGTCTTTCCCGAATGACAAAGCAGCCCTCGAGTCTAGGACCGACACCCCGAAGCCCGATCCTAAACCAGACCCGCAAACCCTGCCCGGTCTCAAAGTGTCCGTTTTCAGTCGGTACACGAGCGACCTACACGCCAGACTCCACGACCGATGCCCGACGCTCGCTACTGCGCTTCCGCGATTACCCTTTGCGCTCGTGCCCTTTGCGTTTTCCCAATTTATTCTCATCGAGGCGCTCACCCACCAGGGATGGGTGAACATCTTTGCTACCTGGCTCATCCGGGCGTCTCGTAACCAAGTGCACCCGACGCTCTGGTTGATCGGCGTCCTTGGCGTCATCCTGTGTAACATCTCTGGCACCAACATCGGTGCCACGATCCTCCTCACCAAAATCGTCCGCGCGGCCAACCTGTCGCGTGATGTCGACCGTGCAGCTGCCGTCGCGCTCGCCATCTCATCCAACATTGGTGCCGTCAGCTTCACGTTCTCGGCCTCGCTGGCCGGCCTCCTGTGGCAAGCCATCCTCCGTCAAAAGGGCGTTCGAATCCGACAACGGGACTTTGCGATTTGGAACCTCTTGCCACTGTTGGCGATGACGGCGGCCGGACTTGGGGTCGCGTCTGCAGAGATGGCCGTGCTGTTCCCGTCGGGCTCGTAGCATCCTTGTGACCCATACAGCGTAGAACCAGTCCCCGACACGCCAGACAAGTTACTTGTATTTCTATAGTGATTATAGGAACGATGTTCTACCAACGTGTTCTGGCTATGGCATGTGCACAATTAGCTAAACTGGGTACGCGTCCTGTGTGCAAAAGTGTGGTTGGAATGGCACCTCAGGCATCACCTCGGCAAGTCCTCAGGACCACTCCGTGTAGCAAGCTACTCGCTAATCGTCTACACGTCGTTACTGATGCCGGAGGGAACGAGTGCAGACAGCCCGAGGACACAGTGTGAGATCATTATGATAGCAAGGAGTGCTTTTAGTCCGTCTGTTCATCCAGAACCCCAAGTTCACCCTGATTGATTACACAGACGAGCAGGGTGTGTATCGTGCAGACGATCATTCGACAAGCTCAACATTGACACTCGGCGTGCCTCTCGTCCGACGACAGGAAGCGGCAGACCTGTGGATGGCAAAGCACGCCGCAACCCGAGTCACGGCGGGAGAAGATGGCAACGGGGAGCGCTGGGAGGTGACGTGAATGGAAGGACCGCTCACGCTCGCCGGAGACGGCATCGGGAAGTCGACATGATGTTGATCACAGGCCCGTTTCATCTCCACATATGACGGTCACGACGACGCATTAGACATGGGACCTACCATACCGACCTTGGTGGGCTTGAACAGCGCGTGATGTGGAGGCTGACGTGAATGGGATAGGGAACCGAGGGCGACTGGACGTGAAACAGCGGTGGCAATACGTACAAGGTTTGGGACGAGCTTGCGTGTTTTGATGTATGCGGGCGCATGAGTCACCGCCTCACACGCGAACTGTCACCACATCCGTAGCACCAGTTAGAAGATGGATTTTGAGCGAGGCAGCAAACGGGTTGGAAGGCCTGTTTGACGAATATCATCCGTCTCGGCACTAATGCCAAGCAACATAGGACTCCCACGTCCGACAGGATCTTGCCGTCCTGCTTCACACGGCGCGGCCAATGTCGGGACTTTGCTCTAGAGGACAAGGTGTGTCCTGAGCAGCGCGTGTACATGTCAACGATCCATAATTTGAGAATGCCCTGTTCTAGCGCTGAGGGTAATGTCACCCAAATCTCTCGTGAAGGCTTACCTTGTAAATGTATGTTGCAGGCTCGTACTAAACAGGGCGTCTAGGCGATCCACGCAGCAGGGTTGCACTCACAGGACATACAGGAACAGATGCACGATATACAGCTCACCGGAGAGGTGGGGCTATGTCGACGCACCTTGGAGATGTGCCGTGAGTCGTGCTTTAGACAAGGCCACTACACACCTAGTTGTCTGCACAACGGTGTCGGTCCAAGTTGGCGGGAGGGGTGGAAGCGAGCGTCTTGGGAATTTCTTTCTTTCGCGGGCGCGAGTCTTACTAAGTGTACGCCAGAAGTGGAACTAGTCCTTCCCAACGTATGCGCTGCCACCGGCTTTTCCCGCTGTTTGTGATGATGGTAACCAGCCACATCGCGGCGTCTACGAGCTGATGCGTAAAGTTCCCTTGATGCCCGTTGCGTCTTGTCTCGGTGATTCGCAGGGAGGGCTCTGCTTGCCCACAGTCATCTCTCGTCAGTTCGCCCGTTTCCCGCTTCTGCTGTCCCGGTCGGCGGAAATTCAGCGTCTCGGTCAGCGGCGACACAGCCTGTCCCATACAGGTCGGTCGCTCTGCCCCCGGTGGCCAAGCATTCGTCAGCTGGACCCGCCGCAGTCGGCTCCTGAAACTCAGATGAGTTCCAAAATACATGGGTATATATAGACGCCAGATCGAACACTCCAGTCCCGTCATTGCAACCATGGTCCTCAAGCTCTACGGCTACCCTCTCTCGACCTGCACTCGCCTCGTCGCCTTGATCTGCAGGGAAAAGGAGATCCCGTACGAGCTCATACCCGTCGATCTCGCCAAGGGCGAACACAAGACGGCTGGCTATCGCGAGTTCCAGCCGTTTGGCCAGGTTCCGTACATCGTGCGTCGTGCCCCGTCGGGCTCAAAACAGAGACTGACGTCGTCATCGCAAGGACGATGACGGGTTCATCCTTTACGAGTCGCGCGCCATCGCGCGTTATCTGATCAGGAAGTACCCCAACCAGGGCACTCTGGGCCTCATCCCCACCGACCCCAAGGAGGAGGCCTTGTTTGAGCAGGCGTCCTCGGTCGAGGTATCCAACTATAATAGCCACATCGCTCCTTTGGCGTACGAGAAGGTGTTCAAACAGTATGTATGCGCGTTCATACGCGCGAGCACAGCATGGTTGATCCATTCTATCAAAGATACCGCGGTCTCAAGACGGACGAAGAGAGGGCTGCCGAGTACCTCAAGAGGCTCGAGGATAGCCTCGACGTGTACGATGTCATCCTCGGCAAGCAAAAGTACCTGGCTGGTAACGTGCGTAGACGATCACGTCGGCTGATCTGACCGTCGCTCACGCGCTCGCAGACCTTGACCCTCGCAGACCTCCAACACCTGGCGTACGGAAGCGTGCTCTACAGTGTGAAGCTGGGGAGTGTGTTTTCAGAGAGGCGCAACGTGGAAAGGTGAGGCATTCGCGAGCTGGCCGTGCGGATCGATGCTGACGGGTCTGGGTGCTAGGTGGTGGAACGATATCTCGGGCAGGCCTGCTTGGCTCTCTGTCAAGAATGGGGCGTAGTGTCGGCGTCGTATATTGTAGTGTTTGTACAGGAAATGATTATCACATGTTGGACGCCTGGAAGGACGTCGATGGAGCGAGCGGAGCAGCCTGCGCGCGTTATCTTTGTCTAGCGTACGCCACATTGCCTAAAACGCTGGTGCGTGCGTTCTGGCTTGTTTCATGTCCACTGCGTGAACGCTCCCCGACACGCTCCTACGCTGTCGCACGTCGCCTTGCCCTGCTCCCCGTCCTTTGCTCGTCTCCCTGCGCTCCTTTCCCCCCCCCCCCACCGTATCCCCAAATGGTCCCACGTCGCGTTCCCCCGACTTACAACACCTTGAGCCCACAAGACGCCACCTTCTTCTCCTCCACCCCGTCCTCCCCCGCCAACGTCGCATTCCCCCAGGCGCGCTCTACCTCTCCCTCGGGAATCTCCCACTTCCTCTCCAAACCCTCAAAATGGTTTGGCCGCAAGACATCGGATCCGCGCTCCATCTCCATCGCCCCCGAGCCTCGGACTAGCACCAGCTCCATCAGGCGGCCAAAAATATCCAGACCCACCGACCCTCGTCCAATCCTCGGCTCGTCGTTCCACTCGGAACCCCAGGCGGTCGATCCTGCCAGGTACCTCTTTCCTCATGTCCGCCCCGAATCCATCCTTCTCGTCCAGTCGCGTGCAGAGTCTTATGTCCGACATCAATTACGTCGCTGCTCACTGACATCATCCTGCACAGGGCCACCGCGGAACGCTCCTGTAAACGGAAAAAATCTCTCGAGTTCACTTCAGCATACCCATCTTCCCCTCAGCAGCCTTCCGACGCCGACGCCGGCCTCGGCGACCTTCGCAGTATCTCCCACAAAACTTGGTCCAAATCCGCAGACGACCTCAGGTCCTTCCCCGATCTCTCTCTTGCCACCGCCGACTCCTCCTTCCAACACAGGATCCAGGAGTATCGCAACAGAAGCAACAGCAGCGCCACTCTCCATCCCGCCTCTTCCGCCAACAATGCTATCCCCGCAAGCCCGTTGCTGCCGCCTTCTCCTTCCACCATGGCCCAAATATCAAGCAGCCCGCCCGAAGACGCGCCTACTGCCGGCGAACACAATATATCCATTTCCGTCTCCTCTCCCACCTCGGACGGTTTCGTTTTCCAAAACGACTCCCCACCCACGCCTAACGCCCGAGTCCACTCCTTTACGCCAAGGTTACCCACAAAACTCTCAGCTTCCAAGCTCGGTCTCACTCCCAACAGCCCCAAAAGAAAGGGATCCGGAGACTCGATCAAGCATCTCGACACCGACAAGTCTTTGTGCACGTCGACCAGTCGTGGCGTTTTCCCTTTCAGTCTCGCCGGCCCCTCCCACAAGCACTCGGCGCCCAATCTGGCCGCCCAAGCTTCCGTAAACCAGCCAAATCCTACATTGCTCGCTCCACCCGCCTCCACCGACGACTCGGGGGCGAGCGAAGGCACCACCTCGAGGCGCACATCTCAGATCACCTACAACACCGGATTCATCAACCGCCTTTTAGACGCCGCACCGATGATACAAGCCTATCAGAGACGTTATAGCACAGCAGGCAATTCCCCGTTGGCAAAGGGCTGGAAACCTTTCAAGGCCGAGCTCAAAGGATCAAAGCTCTACTTTTATAAGCCACCAAGCGATAGGAGCGCTGCCATCAAGGACTTGTTTCCCACCGGGGTCGTGCCACCCAGCCTCGAGGACGAGGTCGTTGCCGAATCGGATGTCCCCGAGGACGGCGGCAGGTCAGGCAGGGGGAGGGACGATGGCCTTGGGTCTGTCGGAAGGAAAAAGCGCGCATATTGGGGGAGAAGGACGCATCCCGAGCTGGTCGTCTGCGAAGCACATATCGTCAAGGGAACTTTTGAAGCACTCGTTCACGAGGCTATCTTTGCGACGACGTTCCTCGCTCCCACCACGGATGAAGACCCCGAATCGGCGCATCGCTTCCTAGATGGAAAAAGGCCCGAATGGAAGGATTTCTCCTCCGCCATCATCTTCTGTATGCCCTCTTTCGTGGATCGGTCCAAGTTTGAGAACGAGTTCACCCGCCTTTCCTCTAATCTAATCAATGGAGCGCATGAGGACGCCAAAGAAACCGAACGTGCCAGGGTAACCTGGATGGCGCAGGAATACGTCAGATATCATGGCGCCCCGTTCGACGAGTCCGGCTGGCAAGAGTTCACATCCAGCGTTCTTCCCGACTTTAGCATTAGTCAGTCCGCCACTAATGGCGGTGTGCCCAAGTCTGTTTCTACCCAAGCAATATATGCACCATCACCGAACCCAAACGTAGGAAGCCCTCAGATAGATGGTACCAACGTGGTTTCTCCGAATCTTGGAACATTCTCGCCAAGACCTCAGGACAGCAAGATGGCTTCTCTGATAGGAGCATTGGAAACACCAGGCGTTCCACCCACCTCTTCTGGAAAGCCGCTTAATCCTCGACAGCAGCGTCCCCATCCGTCTGCCGACGCGGTGGAGCGACCGTCAAAAATCTGGGCGATGCTCGCCCAAGACGGCTTCTCTCGCGAGGTTCTCTCGTTACTCGATCCTCACGTGATCGCTTTCAGTCTCCAAACGTTTCATCGACGTGCATTCCAGGAACTCCCCAACAATCTGACCGTGGACCACGTCCTCGGCGCGGATACGTCCACTGGAATCTCCGAGGACGCTGATCCGGTCCGGACGGAGTTGCCTCTTTCGTCCAAGTTTTTTGGTAGCGACGATCATCCCCACTGGCTCACGCGACTACTTTTGATGCAGATACTTGGCTCGGACTCATCCAACAATTCTCACCAGGAACGCGCATCTCGCACGCATTCACGCTCCGAGGTTATTTCGATTTGGGCCAGGGTTGGGGAACTCTGCCGCGTCGCAGGTGACGAATGTTCCTGGAAGGCGATATCGACCGCATTGTGCTCTCGTCCTGTAGCGCGATTAATAAAAGCTTGGAGGCGTGCTGACAGGCAGAGTGTCATCGCCGTTGAATCGTGGATTCATCCCGAGAACGACGGGCACGTGGCCACTGCGAAAGAGCCGATGGTGACCACCTGGGGTGGTGACACAAAGGAGCAGCTGCGCTACGAGTTGGATCATGCGCGGAATGAGGTGGATGAATATTGGGCCACTGGACCGCTGCTCAAGGCCAAGGACGTGTTTGAAGGTCTCAGGACGCGCTTTGCCCTTTGCTCCAGGATACCCGTCGAGACTACCTCACTTTCCCAGGACATCGTCAAGCTCATGTCGCTTTGGGAGGACTTGTCCGAGGGCAAAGGCATACAGAGCGCGTTGGCCTCGAAATTCCAGCGGTACGTCCTTCGAAACGTGGTGTTGGACGGACACTCATGTCATTCCCAGGACCGAACAATTCACGTCTCTTTCCTTGGCTGCCGAGCCACGGCGGAAAGGACTGTTTGAGCCGTTCTTCTGGCATCAGACCACCGCGCCTCCTCAGTCATATTGTCATCCCCTCGTTCCCCTCCTTTTCATCGAACCTTTGCCCACTGTCTCCCTTATTGACCGGGGTCAGGTGTGGAGGGGTCGTCTCGAGAGCGGGCCGACAAAGCTCAGCGTGGATGAGCTCCAGCAACTGCGCAACCTCGAAGCCTCTCTACGTCCGTTTGGCAAGAGTGATGCCTCGACGAGCAAGGACAAGCTATTCAAGATTGGAGATGTCGACCTTGGCGGGACTGCCATTCCAGTGTACGACGGGGAGCTACTCCTTGTCGCTCGTCCGGACAAGGATGTCACTTCGCGACCGGCATCGCGTGCTCCGTCTCGCCCCCCCAGTTCAGCAATCGAGGCTTCGGGAAGCGATAGAGCGATCGTTCGTACGCCATCTATCCGCGTGAAACCGAGTTCCTCCCAAGGACTCGAGCGCAAGAGCAGCATGCAACGAAGGAATTCTCTGCCTGCCATCTCCCAGCGTGTCAGTCACTCCATCGTGACAGAGATATGTACCGAACGGCCCATCCGAGTGCTCGTGCAAGCCGGGACTCTGGATAGGTTGGTCAACGTACTCATTCACGGTCTCAAGGGTGTTTCGGTTGCGGTTGCGGATGACAACGGGGAGACGTCTTTGCGTGATGGCAACACCAGAGACTTGGTCGTCGATCACTCCGAATTCGCGCGGGTGTGGTGGAACGTGTTTCGCAGTTTCGTGACACCGATTGTATTCTTCGAGGTGAGCCTGGTCGTTTGCCTAACAAAAGATCGACACATTTTTCCTGGGAACTTACGAGGGTGTAGCTATTGCGCAAACGATTCGTAGGAAGTCGGCCCTCGAACAACATGTCCACGAACGCCCCAATCCACGTTGTGCAATACCGCTCCGAAATATTTGGGGCGGTAAAAGAGTGGATTACCGACGGTGGGGGCGCGCAGGACTGTCTGGATGAGATCCAGCTCTACGAGTTAGTGAGGGCCTTTTTAGAGGCACCGTTGGATCGTTCGGTACCCGACTATCCTCCGGCGGACGACGACACAGAGCTTGCCCAAGCCTGGGATGAGTTGGAGGTGGCGCGAAAGGACACCCTGACGACGTTTATATCCTACACCATGCGTCCTCCGGCGCTTGCTCCCCCAATCCTTCGTTCCTCGGGTGTGAGCTCCCAAAATCGAACCTTCGGGAATCAAGCTCCAGATCTAGATCGGATTACGGCCGAAGATTTGGTGGAGAATTTGAATGCTATGGGTTTTGCTGCTTTCAGTAATGTCTCGGAAGAAGTGCGTATCTTTTTCTTGTTCGCATGACGGGTGGTCGATTGATGTTTGTACTATAGGATTTGTTTACTACTGCTGATTTACTTGAAGTACAAAGCGCTGACCGGACGGGTTGGTTCTCTGCACGAGAGACCAGCTTCTTGGATGACGTCGACATTCAGACGATGTATTCGCATCTGATGGATGTCGAGCCATCATCGATGGTGTCCGACTCTCAGGATTCTGTTTACCGTCTCCTTCCGCCGAGCGTTCGGAGCTGTATACGGGCGTACAACATTCTTCGCAAGTGGGTCATCTCGAAGCTTGTGGGATCGAAGCTTGGTATTCGGACCCGGCAGGCTCACATGGACCTGTGTCTGCGAGCGATAGAGATCGCACGTATGCGAAGCCTCGAGAACGGCACCGGCACCGCGGAACCCCAAGAGCGACCCGTGGTCCGCTCGTTTGTCGAGGCCGTCCTCACGGCGGCCATCATTAGCCCTGAGAGTCGGATGCATCAGCGACCGTGGCAGAACTTGGCCAACATCCGTGGTGTGCATTGCGACAGCCTCGGTGCTCTGCTATCGCGACCGACGGTTCCGAAGAAGTCGTACGGAGATCCGCTGATTGTCGATCTCAGTTGGCTTCTGGAACGCATACTCGAGATTGTTAGCATACCAAATGCCGTCATGGTGTCGCCGGAGGATCCACAGTCCATTATCAACCTGGACAAGCGCAGGTCAGGTTCTTTATTTAGTGGTCATCGATGTGTGCAACGGTGCTAACAAGTCTTTTGAAGACACTTGTGCAACATCATACTGGATACACCGTCGCTGCTCGGCAAGCACGGCCGTTCTAGAGAGGACGTCGACCGACAGGACTTTGAGCGTCTCAATAATATCGAAAAGGAAGTGGGCGGGGTTCATTTTGATCTCCGTAGCATCAAGGAGGAAGCGCAACGAGAAGCCCTTCAGGCCCAAGTCAGTGGTTCTTCTTCCGCTAAAAAGGTCATCCGACCTTTCCAACGCCTCGTCTCGCTCCAACACGAAAAGAACAAACGAGACAAGTCCCTGTACGATCGGCTCAGCAAGGACAAGAAGCAGGAGCAGTTGCGACTGGAGCGGCGGGACGAGTATCTGAACAAGGTGATGCGGCCTCGGAAACCGAT
This sequence comes from Boletellus ananas, assembly GCA_038089895.1. Lineage (NCBI taxonomy): Eukaryota > Fungi > Basidiomycota > Agaricomycetes > Boletales > Boletaceae > Boletellus > Boletellus ananas. The sequence goes on along the minus strand of JBBPLS010000049.1, from coordinate 6,565 downwards.
GACACAGGCCCAGAAGCAGCACCGCATGAAGAAGAGCTATTCGTCCGCGTTCTTCCAATTGATGCGACCCATTTCGAGCGCGTTTACGGATCACACCTTGTCGACGAAAAAGTCGCCTGCAGAGCTGGACTTTACGCCGTCGGGAAAGCCGTCGCTGGTACTTTCCATCGTGGGCGCCAAGGTGGCTCACTTTATCAATAATGAGCGGTCGTACATGTTCCAGCTAGACACGGAAGAGGGAGAGCAGTACTTGCTGCAGGCGTTTTCGAGACAGGAGATGACGAAATGGATCGACACGATCACGAACGTGTCCAAGGTGGCTGCGAAACGACGTCTGACGTACCTCGGCAACTCCCCCAAACCTCAGCTTTCGGACCATATTATTGATCCCGTTGGGGGACCGTCGACATCCCGAGACCCTGCTGCCGGTGGGTTATCATTTCTTTGGGTCTCGGCGAGGTCGTTGCTAATGGGTGTGACCAGTCTTTGGTGTAGAACTTCAGTTCCTGCTCGAACGAGAAGCAGACGGGGCAGCAGTCCTCCCTGGCACGATCCCATTGATGATAGCGAGCTGCCTGGCCGAAGTCGAGGCTCGCGGGCTGAGCGAAGTTGGAATCTGTAAGTCTCCTCTTCCCGTCGTGCTGTCTCTGATGTAGACGGATTCCCCAGATCGTATTGCGGGGGCCACCTCTGAAATCAATGCGCTCCGCGATGCATTCAACAGGGGAGAAATACCCATTACCGAGAACACGGACGTCTACGCGATCGGCGACTTGATCAAGTCGTGGTTCAGACTGTTGCCGGAACCCTTGTTTCCCTCGTTGGCATACTATGCTATCATCGAAGCTATCAGTACGTTGATGCTGTCTGTGTTTTCTCGTCTGACTCGCTGCGTCGGGCACAACAGAAGTCGAGAATCTTCAGACACGATTGTCGAGCATTCGAAGCGTCGTTCACGCACTGCCGCGAGCCAACTTTGATTTACTGAAGCGCGTCGCGGAACACCTCGACAAGTGCGTCTTTCCTTGGCAATGGGGAAAGGTGATCTGACTGACGCACATGCAGAGTGACAGACTTTGAGGAGCAGAATCACATGACGGCAGAAGCGTTGGCCATCGTGTTCAGTCCGAACCTGCTGCGGGCGCCCCAAAACGACTTTGGGCTCATTCTTGCCAATATGGGATATACACATAAACTCGTCAAGGCACTCATAACTCATGTACGTTGCTGCGTCGAGGGCGGGGTACGGGTGTGATACTGACCCGGAAACATAGTTCCATGTCTTGTTCGACGAGGATTACGAGGCAGAAAATGACGGAGAAGACGATGTAGAAGAGCCGATCCTAGAGGAGGAAGAGGAAGAGGAAGACATTCCGCCATCCCAATCGACACATACCGAGGAAGAATAAATGGCGCTCGTTGTGTGAGGCATCTTTTTCTGCATTAACGGACACTGGTGTAGGGTTACTCTTCGTTTCGGTCTCTCTTTCCCCTTCCCCCCCTCTCCTTGCTAGTCTGCGGCGCATTTATCATGGACATGTACAATCATCCTACACACGGCTTTTCCCCTGGTTCTTACTAGATCCTCTCTCCACCCCTTCCTTTTTAATTATTGTTGGTCCATCATTCATTAGTCGGAACTGGCACAAAAATTTATTATTGTACTGCACTCTAGCCCAAGCTTGCCCCGTCGAGTAAACATGATACCTTCCTAGTCATCCTCATCCCAGTTGCCCGCCTGCTGGGGTACTTTTGGTCCGCCGGCGGGCTTGCTCATAATAATGCTGTCCACGCTCAGCACCGAAACTGCTGCTTCTGTCCCGAGTTTTAGAGCCCACGATTTGGCGGCCAGCGAATCGAGGATTTTGTAATCGGTCGCTATCAGTGTGCCGTCCCGTTCCGCCTGCTTGTTGTCAATAAATGTCCGATTGAGCGAACGCGAGATTGGCCTCACCTCGACGTCGACACCCCAGGCCTCCCCGTCCCTTTGTTCATGCTTTGCCCACAGCCGGCTGAGCACCTCATTGCCCTCTGCGCCACCGAGCGCGTTCTCTGCAAGCGTCCGCGGTACGACCTCGAGCGCGGCCGCGTAGCGCTTCACGCCGTGCTGCGCGAGGCCCTTGAGACCACTCCCGTACGCGTCGACGCGCTTGCCGAGTTCGAGCTCCGTGGCGCCCGCGCCGGGGACGAGCCGCGGGTCCTTGAGGAGCGCCTTGATGACGTTGACGCCGTCGTCGATCGCGCGCTCGAGGTCGTCCAGACGGTTGGCCGTCGCGCCGCGGAGGACGATCGTCGCCGTGCGCGTCTTCTCCGTTCGCCCGCGCGACGACGGGTCGTGCGTGCGCTCGTGCTCGGTGAGCTGCCGGAGCACGGTGACGCGGTCGCCGCCGATCTCGGTCGTCTCGAACACGTCGACGTAGCCGGCTTCGTCGGGGGTGGGCGCGCCGATGCGTGCGAGCGGGGTGGCGTTGACGACGCGGCTCACGCGGCGGAGGTCAAACTTGGAGAGGACCTTGAGGACGGCGATGTCGAACCTGTTGAGGTAGTGGAGCGCGAGTTCGCCGACCGAGGAGCCGGCGATGATGACCTTGACGCCCGCATCCGCGATCTCTTTGAAGATCTGGTGCGACGCGAGGTGAACGGCGGGGATCCGAGGAGCGGGCGACGAGACGGACCTTTTCGACGTGTTTCTCCTCGCCGCGCGTAAAGTTGAGCATCTCGTCTGCGCTTTTGATGAGGACGGTCCCCTTGGTCTCGGTCTGCGCAATGTCGAGCGCGGACGTGAAGACGGCGACCTTGGCCTTGGTGACCTTTTTGACGATGCCCTCTGGTTCGCGACCAAAGACCATGCCCTGCACGACCCGGCTGCCGGAGATGTTTCCGCCCATGATTTTGACGACGCGGACGTTGTCCACGTTGAAGTTTTTCGGGTTGCTTGGCATGACTGCGAGCGCTGCTTCCGCGACGAGTGCGGAGAGGGTGTCCTCGAACCCGTACTGTTTCGACGCGATGGCAGGCTTGAGCGCCTCTGCGAGGGACGATTGCGTGAACGGCAAAGGGATGCTGGATGTCGATAGACCTTGGGGACCGGTCAGCGGGGCGATCGCGCGTCCTCTGGAACGGGGACGTACTCTCCAGCTCGGCGAGTGCCTTGGTGCACGCGAGCTCGTACCCTTTGGTGATCTCGCTCGGATGGAGACCCATGACGAGGAGGTGTTCGGCCTTTTTGAGCAGCTCCCCGGCAAAGATGATCACGGTGTTGGTTGCGTCGCCCATCTGTGCACGGTCGGGCGGTCGTCCAGGGATCAGACGGACGGACGGACCTCGGATTCCTGGGCCTGCGATGCCATGACGAGCAGCTTTGCGGCCGGATGTACGACCTCGACCTCCTTGATGATGGTCGCGGCGTCGGACGTGACGAACAGTCGGCCGAGGTGGTTGATCAAGAGCTTGTTTCGACCTGGATGGCGGGTCGGTGGGGCGAGCGAGGACGACCGCGGAGAGGGAACGCACCGTTTGGCCCAAAGCTCGTCCGCACGAGGTCTGATAGCTCCGAGACGGCCTGGATGTTGCGCAGGACGGCATCCTCGAGGCCTTGCAGATGCTGCACGAGACGACGATCGGGTCAGCTGGCGTCGGCGATGGGTGTGTCCACACCTTGTAGCCTTCTTTGAAGAGCTGGATGTTGTTGGCCTTGGGGACTTTGAGCGACATGGACGTGCAGGTGGCCGTACGATCGCGACCAGGCCAGACTCCGCGACACGCTCACCGGGCACGTCATCACACCCACCCACGCAGGGTATGGTCCTCAAGCTACTCGGCGCGGTGGCCAACACCTTGCTGCCCTCGTCGTACTACGTGCATGCCTTTGTGTCCGTTCTCGCGATCGTCATCGTTCACGCCTTTGCACAAGGACGCACGACAGACCGGGAGCGCGACATGCATGCGCGCGTCGTCCTCGTCACTGTGTGTCCTCTCTCCCTCTTTTTTTTTTACCGGCACGGTCTTCATGCCAGTTCCCCAGGGCGGATTCACCCCGCTCGGGCTCACGCTGATCCAGAATCTGGCCCAACGGGGCGCACACATCATCGCCCTCTCTCCGAAGCCGGTCGACCACCCGGAAGTAGACATTCTCATCGAACTCTTGCGTTCCTCGACCAAGAACGACCACATCTTTGCAGAAGAGTGCGACCTGTCGTCGTCCGCCTCCGTCCGCTCGTTCTGCACCAAGTTTGTCACCGGCAAGGAAACCCGCCTGGATGCGATCGTGTTCGCGCACGAGTATCAGCCCATAGGCTCACTCCTGGCCTCTGACGACCCCGTGGAACTCGCCAAACGTCGACGGGCGACCTCGCTCGCCACGTTTTTGATGATGACGTTGCTCCTGCCCGTCCTGCTGGTCGCACCGGTGGAACGCGACATCCGCATCATCAACGTCGTCAACCCGTTTTATGCGGCCGCGTCCGTGGCATATTCGCTGGCAGAGGTGGTTCCACCGACCGCGCCGTTGTTCAAGCAGGAAGGCCGGCGGTCTCTGGAAACGGTCGTCTTTATGCGCCATCTGCAGCGCGTCCTGGACGCCCTCCCGTCTGGCGGCCAGGTGCCCAAAACGGACGAGACGACCGTCCGCGTGGTGAGCGACAAGGTCCAAAAGTCGAACATCGTCGCGGTGTCGGTCTGCCCCGGAATCAGTCGCGCGGACACGATCGCCAGCCTGCTCAAGGCGAACGGCACTCAAGGGCGACGGTCCATGCTCGGGACGGTCATGTGAGTCGTCCTTGGTGGACGCTTTCTGCCGGTGACGAACGGTTCCCATCCAGCTATCTCGTCGCGCAGCCACTCTGGAGGCTGTTGACCAAGTCGCGGACGGCTACAGTACAATCGATCTTGCACGTCCTCTTTCTTCCGACGCCATTCAAGAGCACGCCGATGCGTGCGGCTTCCGTCGAGAATGCGCCGGCAGAGGTGTTGAAGGCGGGAGCGTTGTATCGCGAATGTGCGGTGGTCCATGTACGCATACCCACGCCCGATGGGACGTCTTTGGCGAGTGACGATCCAAAGGCGAAGGATGGGTCTATGCCAGACGATAGAGAAGCGGGGGGCGTGCATCTCGGCCAATCCGTCTGGGAATCGTTCGAGGTGGCGCTCAAGGAGTGGGAGAAGACGGTGCCAGCCTCTGACGGGGAAGCTGCTGGTGATGATGCGCCGTCGGTGGACACGCATACAAGTTCCTGGTATGATCGTTCTCCATGGCCTTGGAGATACGCTGACGACAGACACAACAGACGTCATGGGCTGGACATGAACTTTGCAGTCGCTACGACCGAGACATCCATCGCTTTCTGTTACCACGAAGCATCGTCATCGGATAATTTATTAATCGACTGGAGTCAAAGGGATGGTAAATATAATAAGATGATGCCCTAGGTAACAACGCCGTCCTACACCCACAAGAGTCGACAGAAAACGGATCATGCCTCATCCTGCTCCAGAGCGTCGGCTACGGATTCGAGCGCTACCTTGGGCTTGAGGAGGGTGGTGTTCTTGAACTCGACTGCGTCGCCCTGCACGATCTTTTCCGACCTCTGCAGGCCGAGTGCGGTGGTGCACAGTACGGTCTGCCCGTCGAGGTCTTCCCCGAATGTCTCAAAGTTGTCCATGACGGCCCGGTCAAACTTGTCGCCCGAGGCAGCGTTCAAGGGCCACAGGTCGGCGGACGTGACCTCCTCGCCCATTGCCTTGTTCAGCCGGGAAGCCATCTTGACGATGTTGGAGATGCGCTCGCCAAACTTTTGGGTGAATATGCGGTAGACTTCCTCGTACGTCTTTGTGCAGCCGGCGGCGATGAGGATGATGACGAGCGTGTCAGAGATGTGGGTGACCATGGTCGCGTGGAGGTCGGCGTCCCGCAGGGCCACCTTTTGTGCGTGTGCACGTGTCAAGGCACGCCAGCGACCGCCCACGGCCTGTGTTTCTGCAGTGTGGTGAGTGCGGTGGTAGGTGGAAGCGCGGACGCGTCTCACCTGATTCGCGAATGTCGTTGTAGATTTCTGCGAGGGGCTGCTCGGCCTGGAGGCCGTCAAAGTCCCAGGTCATGATGATCCAGCGTGAGAACTCGACGGTTGCGCCCTGGAGTGCGATCTGCACGAGGAGCGGGTCCTCGGTGTGCAGGACGGTGCCGAGCTGGTGTGTGAGGGTGGAGCCCATGAGCTCGGTGATCCTGCTGCTGGCGTCCTTGATCTCGTCTGGGTTCGCCAGTGCGCGGGTGAAGTCGAAGGAGTCGGAGATGAAGGCGGCGGTCTGGAGGATCTCGATGTTGAGGGCGTCGACGAGGGCGATGACCTCGGCGCCGGAGAGGGTGTCGGCCTTGGTGAGGTAGATCTGGGCGCCCTTGAGCTCGCGGGTGCGGGCCTCGAGGAGGGTGGAGAGCTCGTCGTGCCTTGTCTGGCCGTGCTGGATCTCGTTGCCGAGGTTCTTGAGCTCGATGTCCTTGATGTCCAGCTGGCGTCTGAGCGCGCCGAGCTCGGTCGTGAGGCGCTGGGCGAGTGCGAGCGCGTCCGCCTTG
>JBBPLS010000048.1:38969-110607 GCA_038089895.1 Boletellus ananas | reverse complement strand
ACACTCTGCTAGTACAGTGAGTCTCACACTGTGCACCAATCCCTTCATTGCTGTGCCCCAAGTGAGAGTGGTATTGGTGCTATTACTGGCCAATCTGCTATACACTGTTTTATCCCCACTCTCATTAAAGACTGTACTAGGACGTTAGTCACTAGACAAGTTCGAAGTGAGCCACGAGGATGAAGGTCACTTAGTGGGTTCTGGGTAACCACACTAGGACAATGTCACTAGGCGGGTCGAGGGGGTTCTGGGTAAACTGCGAGGGACTAAGGTTACTTACAGATTCAATGGTATCTTCCTAGGAGCGAGGCTCACTAGGTGGTCAAGGGGTTTGAGGTAAATGAGGCTAGATTCGAGTAAGACTAGCTTAGGGAATACATGGCCTAAGTACTCAGGTTTATATACTAGAGGAAAGTGTGCACAGACCAAGCTGTGTGGGTGTCATGTCCGAGATAAAGAGTAATCAAGAATGGGTCAATGAGAAAAAGGAAGCAAAGAAAAGGTCATCATTGTTGAGTCAATGGGAAAGGAAGTGACACATGACAAGGGTGAAATGAGTCAATGAGAAAGGAAGGGTTCTTGTGAAATGGAAGAAGGTTCAATGTGACTAGGTGAAAGGAATGATGTGAAGAGTGCAGTCACAGAAGAGAAGCATGATGAAAGGATGTGATGTGACTGGATGAAGTGTGAAGGGTACAATAGAAGGGTCACAGAAACAGGGAACAAGAAGTCCATGGTGAAAGGGAAGAAGATGTGATGTGATTGGGTCAAGGGTGAAGCAGGTTAAAGGAATGATCACAGGGTTGAAAGGTTGAAGGGTTTGTGATGTTTAAGTGTTCATGAAGAAAGGATGTTGCAGACGTGGCACTATGTCCATGCAAAGGTGGAGGGGAGAATAAATGGGGCATAGGCGAAGAAAAGGAGAAAATGTAACATCACACCACTTAACTTTCTCACATTCTCTCTTTGGCATGACACAACTTACACCTTCCTGATTTGGTCACGGTTACACTTCCCCTATCTCTGGACGCTTACTCCTCCATGCCACATTCGTTCACAGTTATGTGTCTCCCCCATATTCATACTAGACATCTCACGTTTGCCCTGAATTGTGTACAGCTCTGTCTAGGTATTTATACACACCCTGTACTTGTACTCTCTCTAGTTAGTTCTGTGCAATCCACACATAGTTTCTTCCTGTCCACAAGTCCTCGAGAGGATAGTGAGAATCTCTTGCTTTCGATAGTCTTGTACCACTTGTTGAGTGTGCACTCGACAGTTAGGTTCTGCGCATACGCGTAACACCCCCCTCCATGACCCACTTAGGTATGAGTATACTTGAGAAGAACTGGCAGCAATTCAGGAGTGGATACAGACAACCATTGTTATGGACAATCTAGCAGTAGGCCACTATCACAACTACTCTAAGGTGCAACCAGACCCATAGGGTATGTAATGGTATCCACCCTCTCCCTTTCCTCTATGTAGATGAGGTGCTGACAATAAGACATGGGAATAGCAGTGAGGGTGGGATGTACATGAATGAGTGTTTACTGGTGAGCTGTGCTCTCAGGCACAGTTAGACACACCAAGCACAACAAGATGGCAGGTGAAGCAATGGCTACAGAAAAACAGGGGGATGGTGATCAGCAACAAGGACCAGAGGAAGTGCACCTAGCAGAGATGGGTTCTATACCATTCCTAATCATAGTACACAAAGCCCATGCCTACTAGTAGGACAGACAACAATGTGAGTATAGATGCTTGAGTGGAGTGGCTGAAGCTGTGCCCAGCTTTTGTTGTGGCTTTTGCTTGCAGCAACCTTGCTTGGACTGATATTGGCTATAGCTTGGAACCAGTGAAAAGCCAAAGCTCTGGCAACAATATTCAAAACTGGATATAAGGGGGATTCTGGATACAACAACATAGCCTGTTGGTGGTCATGACTGCCTAGAGGCACAGAAAGGATGCAGGCATAGTGAAGGGGCAAAGATAGGCCATAGAGAAGTCAAAGATGAAATACTACTTGATATCAACCATACTGTATTCTCAACAAAATCACTTGAATGGCCTAATACATATACAATTACATGATCACACCATCTCCACTTCTGTCAGCCATTTTGAATAGCTATACATGTCTACTGATGTCAGAGACTGATCACCAGAAGCAGAGAGCATATATCTCCCATATAGATCCATGATACCATCAGCCAGAAGTGACTCTCCTTTGTCAGTATTCTTCTCAATATGTTTCACATAAAGCAACTGATCAGTTATCTCTGCCTCAATTTGCATGGTATCATGCATGAGTTGATCTTGATCAATATACCTACCACAGCTGTTAAATTACTCCAATACATGTTCAAAGCACTTGCCTATGATACTCTAGTAATTCTTCTGGTGGTACTTTTGGATTGAGAAGCTGGCTTGCTAAAGCTCCAGTGGACTGTGTATGAATCTCAGCTTTGCTATATGGTTGGGATCCTACAACCAGGTTTGTTGAGTGCACAGATTTCTTGGTGGTGTCATTGTGAGATAGAGTTGGATTGCCAATCCAACGTTTAACCCCTGCCATTAATCTATCGCCAGAGATGAATAAAACCAACTGAAACCAATCCAAAACCTGACCTAGGTTGATGCATTGCATTAGGGCTGTTAGGCAAGAAGGGGCTATAACCCTCATCACTCATTGACTTCCTAAATCAAGTCAATCAAGTCATTAAAGCAATAATAAATTGTGTCCTTACCCTGGTGCTTTCAAAGTGTTCATGCAGTATGCAAAGTGCTTGCCCAGAGAAGTAAACAAAAGTGGTCTATAATACTCAGACCAAAAGTCACCTCTATGGGTGACAAAGGCATGCAATGCATGCTTGCACTCATCTAGAGTGTACACAATGTCCAGGTTACAAGGCTGATACCACTGTTGATAACTGCCTCGCGGATGGACCACCTGCCCACGATGCTCATGTACACCAAGGAACAAATTGATTGCTGTCTGCTTATCCGCATCTATGTTGACCGTTAGTAAAATTTCCGCCAGTGATACATAAACCCACCTAACAAGGAGTTAGTGTAGAAGCGACGGATGTTCTCAATTATATCACGAGAGTGGCTATTCCAATGGGGCATTCGACGGTAGGTTTCAACTCGGTTGACAAGTGCACTTCCCGTATATTGGAGAGCGATGGCTAGCAGAATAGGTGAGGCGATGATGGAAGAACACAATATGACCCGCACTATCACCGTGATCGTGATACATCTCTGTCAGCATATTGACAGCATCCGAATCAAACGAAAGATTTGGATTCCCAACTACTCCGAGTGCATAAAGTTGATGACCGAAAGCCCGTTTTCCGAACACGAACTGTGCGGCATTGGTACGGTCCAAACAGTCCACACAATTGATACGACATATCCCATTCTGCAAAAGAATATCACCTCGCCACGACGAGACATCTTTATCCCTATAAGACATTGGATTCGTACTGGAGCAGAAACTAATATGGAGTCACTTACGACGATATGCTTTGCATAAAATGAGAAAACGGTTCTGCTCCGGTGTGGAAAAAGCCTGTCATTTGAATCGATTCCTCGGCCATGTCTTCCAAGTAGCTAATGACGTCCTGCGTCTTCCTGAGAGGAAGGAGAGGTAAAGAACGATACGTCGACGCTCAATAGACATACTCTTTGTATGCTCTTGACATATCCCAAGCGCGATAAACCATCTTCTTGTCATCCGGCAAAAACTGGTTCAAGTAACGGACACATTGTGTATACTCGTCCAAAAGTTTGGACTCCCTGGGTACAGGCTCTCGTCTCTTGATAAGGTTGAGAATGAAGATAGGAGCTCCGTAGCGCGCGAACAGGTCATTAAAATGACGAGAAGCGGCCGCATAAAACGGATCAATCACATTGACTAGGAGACGTGCTGAGCAAGAAACGTAGGCAAGGGCCGGGAACTAACTTTCAATCGGAGGACGGGGACTCATGGTGGTGGTGTCTTGGGTCCAATAAATAGGGATACTCCCGCGGTACTGCGATATCGCCATGGGTAGAGAAGGAGATGCGAGGGAACTAGGACCTACCTGTACGTAGCTGGTATATCGTGGGCTTGGCTGGCGAGCGCAACCACGCTCAGAGGGAAAGTAAAGCGGTGTGGTTAGGGCCTCCGACACAATTTGCTCCGTCTCGACTTCGTTTGCGACATTTCCCTTGAAGGACGATGAGCAAAGCGGATAGGTGGAAAGATCGCAGTCTGACCTCTTCGTTGACACCCCTCGTTAAATACCTAGCCCCTGCATAATGGCGAGATCGGCGAGCAATCAGAGTAACAAAGATTACACGTCCAAAAACGTTGAGCTCTCATAGAAAATGTTAATGTTAACCAAAACCGGAGTAAATAGCACTTACTGGCTTGGTCGACATGGCCGTGAATAAGCGGAATCAACCAAGCGAGATCCCCGCGTGGAGCTGTATCCGTGAAAGGATGCGACATCATGTGGAAGTTCCAAACATAACGATCATCGAAGGGCCAGGGAGAGGCCCGAAATCGGTCTGGTTTCGTAAGATTGTTCTGAAGCGTGGATGTAATATCATACGAGTGGCTGTTGCTGCGCTGAGCACCACACCACTGTTCATGGCGAGGAATGTACCTAAAGTAAAAGTTTTTCGACATGTCGACTTGTTTAAAGATGTTGAGCAAACGTTGTTCTTCTGCGGGCTTTTCTATCTTATGGTTGGCACAGACAGGTATCATGTCGGTACTTTCGCAATGGTACAGGTAGTGGCCACCAAGAAGGGCAACGACAGAACGCTTAGAGACCACGATCATATACCACCCGGCGGTGAACTTGACAAAACCTAAGACATGCTCGGCCACGGGTCGCGCGCGCAAAAGATGACTTACCGGCGATGCCAAAGATGACTCTGGCTCTACCTATGCCGCCCGACCCCTTGTTGCCGTCGTCAAGCATCTTGAGCATGGCGCTCATCTGTTTTCCGCTGTAGTCCGTGTCGTCCTCGACAACATTGAGGTCGGCTGGAGAGGTGCGGTCGATCTTGATGATGCGATGGCGGGAATCGGATGGATTTGAGGCGACAATGTAAAAGCGCAGCTTGTTCTCGTACAGAATGAACTTGTTGAACACGGTCGGCATGACGCTGTGACGGTGGCAGGCAAGGAGTGGGATCTTGCCCTGTTTGGAACCCTCGTGATGTGATGTCATTCCTCCTATCACAGCCAAGTATTTAAACAAGCCTGAGCGGGGTGGCATCCCTCGTCCCACCATGTTTCTTTTCCGCCCTCTCCTCCTCGCCTGCGTTGCCCACGCCTCCAGCTGGTTCTCCTCCGAACCAGAGTACGTCCAATGGTCCCATGCACAGCTGCGCGCCTGGCTCGAAAATCACAGCGTCAAGGTACCCCCTTCCTTCGACAAGGCCCACCTCTACGACCTTGTCGACGCAAACTGGCACAATCTACCCTCTTCCCTTTCCCAAAGTGGACGCCAATGGTCACTTGATCAGTACAACCGAGCGCAGCGCGCCTTCCAGCATACCAAAGATGACACCTTCGATCAGTGGGACGAGAGCAGACTGAGAGCATTCCTACTCGAGCATGGCGTCATCGCACCCTCCGGCCCCCGCGAAAACCTTGTTCTCCTCGCAAGGAACAAGTACCGTGCTTACACTGACGCAGCCTCACTCTATTCCTCCCTCGTCTCTGGAACAATTTCATCAGTCTATGGCAGTGCCACCGACACAACCAGTGCGGTCTCTCAGTGCATCAGTAATGCCGCAGCTCAGGCAACTGATGAAGTTGCACGTACGTTTGACGACACAAAGGACTACATCTACTCCACATGGGATGATAATCGCTTGAGAGATTGGCTCGAAGACCGCGGCATCATAGCAACGAAAAGCGCGCACTCCAGGGACGAATTGATAGGCTTTGCCAATGACTATTATCGCAAAGCGACTACTGTTGCATGGGAGAGCTGGAGTGATTCGTACATTGTAAGCGTGAGGATTCAGATCGCCAGATGTGTCCCTTACGCCCATATTAGCGGGAATGGCTCATTTCCCACCACCTTTTAAAACCCTCAGACTCCCTTGATCGGTTGGGCCTTCTCGGGGAAATGAAGAAGTACTATTACAGGTGCACCGACAATGTTTGGAACACGTGGTCAGAGTCCGAGTTAAAATCTTGGCTCGTCGGCCACCACCTTCTGCAGAGTGACGCTCAAAAGAGCTGGGATGATCTGATCAAGACAATTGAGTAAGTTCCGATGAACCTTCTTGATCGTTCCAACCCGACGTTTTACATATATCAGAGAGAATTACCCCTCTGCACCAGATACTATATGGGGGGCATGGAGTGACGTGGACATCCGCCAATGGCTTGTAGAGAATGGACATCTTGAAGGTAGAAACGACGTGACGAACCGTGACGACCTTGTGGATCTGATTAACAGCAAGTGGGTACTTGCGCGGTTCCTTGTACTTCTCGTCACGTCTGGTTCTGCATAGGTACCCTGGTGCCACCACGAAAGCCGATCCCTATCTTGTTTGGCCAGATGCCCGTTTACGTACCTACTTGCGTGAACGGGGCATCAACGAGAACGCGCTCCCGACTAGTAGACCCGGATTACTTCGTACGTTTGACCAGACTTTACTTTGCATTTCTGGTTTGAGCGCCCAGACAGAGGAGACTCGAATTCGCTGGGTGCAGAGCACCTCGAGAGCTGGAACCATTTTTGCAAAGTTCAAGGAGATTATAAATAGCTCCGTAGAAGCCGTGGAAGATAAGGTCGCTCGTGTTCTGAAGGTGCGCGGGGTTCATTCCATCGACTAATTCGTCTGCTCTGCACGGGTTACAGGTTTTGAGCGGGCATCCAAGTGATGTCACACGTTATGCGTCGGAGGTAGAAGGTGCACAATCATAAGCCTCGCAGCTGGAGTTGGTAAAGAGGGCGAAGCGATCGAGCGGAGACGCCAGAGTGTGGATTGAGCCGGAGCAAAGGTTCAAGACGAGCTGTAATGGCGAACATTTTTTTGACAAGTTGACTGCGAACGATGTGCATGGTAGACTTGTTTCGGAGGTTGGCGGCCCGTACAGCTCCGACACGAGTGATCAATAAATAACGTGACAACGGCCGCCGCTGCGCGTCAGAGAACGATAAGGATCGATCCACCCAACCTTCTCGTATAGCTGCATCCTTCTTGCCATCATGGTGAAAGCTGTCGTACTCGGAGCCTCAGGTATAGTTCTAGCCTAGTCCTCCAACCAGCGTTGACCAAAGATTAGGTGGTATTGGTCAACCTCTGTCCCTTCTCCTGAAATCAAACCCTGCTGTAACCAAAGTATGCCGTTCGAACAACCCTCATACCACAATTTTCTTATATACTGTGTGGTCAACAGCTCGGCCTCTATGACATCGTCAACACCCCTGGAGTTGCTGCCGATCTGTCTCACATCGCAACCCCAGCGAAGGTCGAGGGATACCTCCCCCCTGACGAGGGCTTGAAGAAGGCCCTCACTGGGGCAGACATCGTCATCATCCCTGCGGGTATCCCAAGGAAGCCAGGAGTGAGTGGTTGGTTTATTATGCGTGAAGTTGGTATCAACGAATATATCTAGATGTCGCGGTACGTGGCCTGGGTAAGAGAATTGTCAGATGACTGACAATACATACTGTCGTGAACTCACAGAGACGATCTTTTCAAGGTTTGATTGGTTTCTTTTGCACTACTTACTGATTTCCGGCAATATCTAGATTAATGCTGGAATTGTGCGCGACCTCGCTACTGGCATCGCAACGACAGCTCCGAAAGCATACATCCTTGTCATTTCCAACCCGGTAAATTCTACGGTCCCGATCGTCGCCGAGGTCTTCAAGAAACACGGAGTCCTTGATGCTAAGAAGTATTATGGACCACGCATTGTTTTCGATTGCTACTTACCCCAGTATTAGGATCTTTGGAGTTACAACGCTGGATGTCGTTCGTGCCTCAACATTTGTATCCGAAATCTTGGGAGACCCCAGTTTGGCTCCCGCTATCTCAGTGCCTGTCATAGGCGGACACAGTGGCATTACTGTCCGTACCAAAATTCTCAACCACATCACGCAGTAGCTCACCGGGTATAAATGATAGATTGTTCCTCTTCTGTCGCAGTCCTCACATCCTCTTCCTTCCAACCTGGACAAATCCAGCATTGACGCATTAATTCACCGCATTCAATTCGGAGGCGACGAGGTCGTCAAGGCTAAAGACGGTGCGGGTTCAGCTACCCTCTCCATGGCGTATGCCGGTGCAGAGTTCGCTGGAAAGGTTATTCGAGCCCTGGGAGGCGAGAAAGGCATTACTACACCAACTTTCATCCATCTCGCTGCAGATAAGGCTGGTGGAGATGTTCTCAAGGAGAAGATCGGGGAAAAAGACATCACATACTTTTCTGCGCCCGTCGAGCTTGGGGTATGCTACCTGCTCTTAATTTGCCCCTCAACTGATTCGTTGCAGAAAAATGGTGTGGAATCGATCAAGAGTCTTGGTAGTATCACCGACGAAGAGAAGGCTCTTATCAAAGCTGCGCTTCCAGAGCTCACAGCTAGCATTGAGAAAGTGAGCTGGGTCTGTTCCGCTATTGATGTCCGATCACTCAACCGGTGCTAGGGCATTTCCTTCGTCGAGGCCCCCAAGCTTTAGAGAAATAGTGGCTTGGCACAATATCATGAGTCTTTGGCGGTGTAGGCTTATCCAGACGAACAATAGAGACTATTTGACACTCGTGATACTTAAGGATACCAGCTGAACTTGATACATGCAATATTTGCCAACGAAACCTACTAAGTTACTTAGAGAAATATTTCTGCACGTGACATGACGCGTCCAGTTCGTGATCACGTGACTGCGCGTACGGGTGATGCCTTCTCGTTCGTGCTGCCACTCAGGCTAGTACCACTTTCCTGCTCGTTCAAGCAATATGTGGTCAAAGATAAGCAACGCTCTCAAGCCACGGGAAGGAAGCGACAGCGATCCAGACCATGCAGATGTCCAATCTACTACCCCATCGCCCGACCCTTTTCGTGTCAATGCTGCGACGTATTACACCCATCAAACGCCCCCTACCCCTCCATCAGGTACACACTCGCGCACCGCCTCACGCGAAGAAGACATCATTTGGTCCCTTCGCACGCAGCTTGCATTGCAACAAGAACTCTGTGCGCAATTTGAGATCGATCTAGGCGCCCGCGACGAGCTAGTAGCAGCCTTGACAACCCGTCTGGAAGCTTCGGAGAAGGAGAACGACAAACGCAAGAGTGTAATACGCTTGTGGAAGAAGAAGGCTGCAGACCTGGAGAAGATGTGCCGCTATCTGGAGGAGGAAGTAGACAACAGTCGTCGAGAGAGCATGGAAAGGAGTATCATGGACGAGGCCAGCGGAGAAGCTCTGCGCCAGCTACATCGGCAAATCTCACAGCTTGAACGAGAGAAAAACGAGGCTGAGGCGGAACGCAGCGCCTTGGCACAAGCTGCAGCAGACTCAAAGGCCGAACTTAGACGACTCAGAGAAAAACTGGACGCCGCAGACAATCTAGACGAACAAACGGTGTATCAGCTGAATTGCCAAATCTCGCGGCTCGAACACGAGAGGAGTAGTGCCGAAGGGGAGCGGAACGCTCTGGCACAAGCTTTAAAGAACGTGGAGGATGAACTCAGCGCCACAGTGGATGCCGACAAAGGAGCCCAGGACCGACTGCGAGACCAGTTGTTACAGCTACAGCGGGAGAGATGCGATGCCGAGGCGGAGCGAGACAACTTCTCGTCTGAAATTTCCAGACTGCGCACCCATATCCAACAGCTGCAAAAGGATAGCGCAGTTATGGAGGTCACGATTGTCCAGCTAAATAAACAACTTGATCAAGACAAGGAAGATATTGGCGGTCTTAACATTGCTCTAGAATCGAAGCAGCAAGAACTTGAATTGGTGCGTACCAACACCCGGAAAGGGGAGAGTCCACACGCTCATCTCGGCGTCTTCATTGCTTCAAGGTAAAACGTAAACATGGATCACGGGGCGCTGTAGGTCCGACCTCTGGACGAACCCCGCCGATCTCTGGGAAGCCAGTAGCACAGACCTCGAAGGTCACGCGACCCTCCGCCGTGCGAGCTTTGTCACCCGTTCTTCCCAGTGCTCCTGAGGCATCTGTCTTAGGGAAGGCCACGAACACGCTACCTCTTACAAGTACAGTGCGCCGAGCATCTAGTTCGAGTGTGGAATCAAAGACTAAGCCGTCCAATCGAAGGGCTAGCATCGCAGGTATGCCAGTCGAAGCCGATGACAAAGAGAATACCACTACGACAGTTCCCTTAAAAAACCCAAGAAGAGCTGTAGCTCCTGCGTAATGCATGACTCGAGGCGAGTAACGGCTTTAAGATTTATCCTCTGTGGGATTATGACACTTCATAACACTTTACTTTCGCTATCGAACACGAAATTATCAGCTTTGCTTCTCACGATTAGCCTGTATACTGTCGAACGAGGTAGTAGCCGCCGTGAATATCTTTAACCTCCTTTCCCATGCGTCACACCGCCATCTCGCCCTTCTGCAAACTTACATGCTACATGTTCACTTTCTATCTATCGCCCATAGGTTGTACACCTAGATTCTGGCCGTGGCTTTCGCGGTGTGTATCTACTAAAGAGTATGATCTACCATGCATAGGGTTAACGAATTTACGATACTTAGAGTAGTGGTTAACTCCGCGGTTACCCGAAAACTCGATAATTCTCGCTCATCAGCGTCACGATAAAACGTATGATTGCAAGTCTTCTGCACTATCAGTCGATTCTACACTCTCGTTGCAATAACATGGTAGCCAACTCTGCCGTACGCGCCTTCCGAACTTCCGCCGTTCCTCTGGTTCAAAGAGCCATAGTGTACAGCAAGACAGGTCCCCCGTCCTCCGTTCTTTCCGCACTCCGTTTTCCGGATCTCCCTCCCCCAGCACCGGAGACCGCAAACGTCCGTTTTCTACTATCACCCATCAATCCCGCAGACATCAATGTCATAGAGGGTGTCTATCCAGCACGACCCGCACTGAACACGGACTTGCCATCTGCAGTGTTTGTCGCTGGGAACGAGGGGTTAGCCGAAGTCCTCTCTGTTGGGGATGGTGTCACCGAGCTCAGGGAGAAGGATTGGGTGATCATGACACGGCCGCAGATGGGAACGTGGGCATCGAGTAGGAACGTTCGCATCGGGGATATACTCAAGGTGGATTCGTCGTCGTTGAACGCAGCGCAAGCTGCAACTCTAACAGTGCGTGCATTTTGCTGGGTCTGGCAGTCTCAAAAGTCGCCGAGCGCCTTCTTAGGTCAATCCGCCCACCGCCTATAACATGCTTCATGACTTTGTCGAGTTGAAAGAAGGTGATTGGGTGGTGCAGAACGGAGCAAACAGTGCGGTACGCGTCTGCGTCCCCGGCCCCAGTGCGAGTGCTGATAATGTGCTCAGGTTGGGCAGGCAGTTATTCAAATAGCCGCCTCTAAGGGAATCAACACCATCAACTTCATCCGCGACAGGTTAGAGGCTGAACCCTCTTCCCCCCTCTTCTTTTCGCTTATCACAACTGAAATACCGGACAGAGACAACGTGGAAGCTCTGAAATCGCATTTGAGAGCCTTAGGAGCAGCACATGCTGCTACCTATGATGAACTCACGGACAAGGCTTTCAAAGCTACCTTCTCATCTTGGACACAAGGCAAAGTGGGTTCATATTTATCTCGATATCGCTCCTTGGTTCACAGTTCTCTCAGGATGTCAAGCTAGGTCTCAACTGCGTGGGCGGAAGAACTACCACTTTGATGGCGCGCTTGCTTGGTGAAAACTCACATCTAGTATCATATGGAGCCATGTCGAAAGAGCCCTTGTCGCTGCCAACGTCACTATTCATTTTCAGAAACTTGACATGTCACGGGTTTTGGCAGACGCGGTGGTATGATGAAAACACCTTCAGCGAGCGCGTTCAGATGATAGACACCCTCACCGACCTCATACGGGAAGGCAAAGCAAGTTGACCTTCCGTTAGTGGGTGAGCAATCAGCTGATCATCGCACAGCTCGACAGCCCAGAACATGAGATTCTTGTGATCGGAAGTCGAGAATCGGATTTGGATGCCACAGAGAAGATATGCAATGCGATTTCTCGCTCGGTCAGTGGAAAGCACGGGAAAAAGGTGCTCCTGAAAGTAGAGTAGTCGATTCATTTTTGGGTCGCCTTGAGTATTTGTCCACCTCATAAGTGCGCGGAAACTAACTCATCCGGAGAGATATTCCTTTTTTGGTAATTCCACCGGCGCTATGCAAGACATTCAATGGAGGCATTACCAAGTTGAAAGTACTCTGCTCGGTATATTAGACCTGATATTAGGAAGCATAAAGCTACATATTACAACTCGACAAAGTCATAAGGTACATCAAGGGCTTGCTGAAATCAAACGTTATTTGCTTATACCAGAATGATAATCCCGCGATAAATCTATTTCTCCCTTTAGGTGGACATTTGTGAGTTTGGCCGGTCTTTGCCGAGGGACCGACCGTTTCCCCTTCTTCTTGGTAGTCGACGGCGCCTTGGGTATGGGGGCTTCGGCCGCGGTAGCCTGCAATCCCTCTGCGCAGCTGCATGTGTCGTTCGGTGCAATGTGAGAAAGTACACACCTGAGGCAAGCGCTTTGAGCAAATCAACGTCATTGGGTACTTTAAGCTGATGCCACAGGTCGAGGAATTCTAAAGCACATCTATCAGCGTTCGTTCCATCCAAGGACTACTAATCGGCCGACCCTTTTCAACTAGATTCCCTCCGCTCTCTTCATCGGGTTTTATTTCGTTCCAAAAGACCATTCTTAATTGACCATCCTTGACGGTGCGGGTGACGAGCACATCACCCTCCTTTTCAAGCTCTTCAATAGCCTGAGGTGCTTCTTTCCAGGACTCTTTCAGCGCGCGCACAGGGATGCCACCGCCTTTGCGAGTCTGGCGTTGAATTTCGGTCAGAAGCGCGGCTTTGTTGCGAAAGTTAAAGTCATGCTTCGGACGGCTCAGCACTGTACATTGCAGCAGTTGGCAAACCTACGCGATAAGAGTAGAGATCGGTTTTGGGGTCATGTTGGATGCGGTCATGGGACCTGAATTTCTCAAGGAGAACTGCATCGGTATCCAAAGGTGTGTTGGTTACAATCGCAATGTCCTGCAATCTCATTGGGTTCGGCGTGGACTGGGTGTGGGGTCAGCCTTGCTGTCACGCAGATACAGTATCCGAATCACTTTGAGATGGTCGACGGCATATACCAGCTGGGTATTGACATTGGTCGCAGGCTGGGAATGCCAGGAAGTGTAGTCCTGGCGGTGCAGGATCCGCTTGAACGCGTCGGCATCCTTGGAGAGGGACGACATGACGGTCAGGCGCAGACGATCTTGGGAACTTTGTGCTTATGCAAGCAAGGTTAGGTCGGAGTTCGGTTTCGGCACAGGACAAGTCCCGATCGCGATTGACATCGCCACTTGTCTCCACTATCAGTCCATCATGGTGAGCGTTCGTGCACATCGTCTGGCGGCCAGATTCTGAATTACCCGCAGGCTTCTGGCGTCCAGGTGTCTGATGAATGTGTCACGGCCTTCCAGCAGCTCAAACTGGGCAAGAAGTACAAGTACATCATCTTCACCCTCCGCGACGATTTCAAGGAAATCGTCGTCAGGAAGACCTCTGTCGAATCTGACTACGATAAATTTCTGGGTGATCTGCCGGCGGATGAGTGTAGGTGGGCAGTCTATGATTTCGAATTCGAGAAGGGCTCGGACGGGAAGAGGAACAAACTCTTGTTCATCTCTTGGTTAGTTGCGTTTAACGACGGTATCTGCCTTCATCCATTCTGCGCTACAGGTCTCCAGACATTGCCAAAATCAAATCTAAGATGGTGTTTGCGTCCTCGCGAGATGCTATTAAGCGAAAGCTCGACGGTATCGCAGTAGAGATTCAAGCTACAGATCCCACTGAAGTCAACTTTGAGACAAGTACGTCAGCGCTATCAAATGTGCTGTCACCTGCTGATCTTGCTTCATTGTAGTTCTGACTAAAGCTCAATCGGGCACCCGTTGACTGGGCAATATTGTACTTGTTCCCTCAATTCCTGATCTTTGTACCCTCCGCCATGTGAGTATACATAGCTCGTTGTTCATCTCTCATTGCTGGATGAATGGCATTAAATTTCCACTCCCCATTTTGTGCGTCTTCTGGACATTGTTAAATAGCTCGCAAATACTTGGTCGGTGGTCATGTGTTCGTCCTCGCCGTCGGTCAATTTCGTCCAGACGATGCACTGCCCTTGAGCACCGCGTCCGCCTGGCGCTGAGACGTAAATTGCGGCAGACATAGAGTACCTAGTGTAGCCTCGCGCCTGAATAATTGACAATGGCTTCCGAATCGGGCAGTCCGCCAGGGTACGACTTGCACCTGCATTTCAGCCTCGCACAGCGAAGGCGATCGTCGTGGACTTTGTTCCCATCCGCCGTCATCAGCCTTGCCCACTCCCGTAGCGCCCAACCCGACGGGGCCCTATCATTCCTCCACTATGGCGCAGGCCGCAATTGTCGCCCCCCCTGCCGTTCAGTCATTGTCCCATGTCCACACCCAGAACCAGCGTGGCAGACATGCCTCCAAGCACCGTTTCTTCATCGTCGAGCTCTCCCAAGCACTATTTGATTTCGTTATACAGCTCCTTCCGACTGCACAAGAGATGACAGTCAAGGAGGATGTCAGAAAACTACTTGAACGCCTAATCCGTACCATAGAGCCTGACAGCCGTCTTCTATCTTTCGGAAGCACCGCGAATGGTTTCAGTCTTCGTAATTCTGGTCAGCCCCGTTCTTCCCGTCGCCAAAAATATCATTGATCCCTTTGAAAGACATGGATCTTTGTTGCCTCATCGACTCGGATGAGCGCCTCTCCGCTTCTGACCTTGTTACCATGCTTGGTGACCTCCTTGAGCGTGGTTTGTATTCGTTTCTGTAACTACTCCCCAGTCCTCGTTCATTCACAAATGCTATAGAAACCAAATTCTACGTCAAGCCTTTACCGCATGCGCGCATTCCGATTGTAAAGCTTTCTTTAGACCCTTCCCCAGGCTTGCCTTCAGGCATTGCGTGTGACATTGGCTTTGAGAATAGACTGGCACTGGAAAACACGCGCTTGGTGATGTGCTATGCCATGATTGACCCCACTCGTATCCGCACACTTGTCCTGTTTCGTATGTTCTCTCCACCGCGTCTTCATTCCCCGTACTGAATTAAAAAAAATAGTCAAGGTTTGGAGCAAGCGGAGGTTAGTGCCCGTGTCTGCTCCAAAGATGGGCTTCCTCTCTCACCCGCTCTGCACACAGAAAAATCAACTCGCCATATCAAGGCACACTGTCGTCCTATGGCTATGTTCTTTTAGTCATATATTTCCTTATTCATGTCAAGAACCCTCCCGTGCTTCCCAACCTTCAGCAGATTCCGCCTTTGCGCCCGATATCTCAGGCACGTACCGAGTACCGACTCGATTCCCGTACTCATCTTGTATAGGAGGACACACACATTGGTGGTTGCAATACGTGGTCAGCACTCGATTGTTTTTCATCACGAGATTCGATTGATTTCCATCCCTAGGTTCTTTGATGATATCGAGTTGCTATCACAGCATTGGCAGTCTTCTAACACAGAAAGCGTCGCAGAACTGTAAGCTCACCTGTCTCGTGCTGTCAAATAAGCCTCATCGTTTGTTGTGCAGCTTAATTGATTTTTTTCGTTATTATTCCCGTGATTTCTCGTACAACACTGGTGTTGCTTCAATACGTGCTGGATTGCTCAAGAAGGAAAGCAAGGGATGGCAAAACGATGTACGCTGCAGCAACCTCGTTAGGTTTACGAGCATTTACTAGGGTTCATAGCTTTCAAACTCGAAGTTCAACGATGCTAGAGAACGGAACCGATTTTGCATAGAGGTCTGTCTCCAGTCTATATCCCTCATGCAATATGAATACATTCATATCCAGGACCCTTTCGAGACTGATTTCAATGTTGCGCGATGCGTGACCAAGGAAGGGTTGTACCAGGTAATGCATGCCTTCACTTCTACCGGGATTTTACTCACCTTACGGAATAGATACGCGGCGAATTCATGCGCGCGTCTCGAATATTAGCCACGCGGCCACGTGCAATTCTGGCGCTGTCCCAACTCTGCGAGGAGAAGGCTGGTGATGCGTCTCCCGCTCCGCCCTCCTCACTTTTCGTACCACCCCGCCTGTCGCAACCACCACAAAGTCCTTTAAGTGGTGGTACAAATACCGTACAATCAAGGAGCACATCCTCCGGGAGCCGTTCTCCTAAACCGGAGTTTCTCGATCCAGGAACTCGAGCGACTGCAGAGCTCCCCATGCCTGAACACATGGCTCCTAAACGAAGCCAATGGACTAGCCCTCCTCCTCCCGAGGCGTCACCTAAACAGCATGCAATGTTCCAGGATCAGCTTGACCAGGGCATTGCACTGGCGACAGCTTTGACTTTCGCGAGAGAATGCGCTGGATCAACTGCATCCGGTGATAGTCTGGAGATTCTGAACGACGAGGAGAGCCACTCGGAAGCTGCTGGATCCGATGACCTGCAATCTACCCGATCCTTCAATGAAGGATCCTTGGGCGAATCCCCTTCTGTACCTGTGGCGATGGCTACTCAGCCTATTAGTTCTAGAGGCAGGTTAATATCTAGGGCCGCAAACTCGCCAGGCAACCGACCCATTCGCGCCATTACCGAGCAGGAAAGTGAGATGGTCTCGCAGAAAGCTGATCTTATGCGACGCTCCCAATCCGGGCCCCCCAGTCGCAAAGTAACTAACCGTTCCTCGTGGCCATCAGTCACATACCCTGCTCCCGTCCTCTTTCAGACTTCACCGTCCATACGTTCACATCATGTCCATGTTCAAGTTCCTTCTCAGTCTCCTGACGCATCTACTGTATTCTATGAAACTGCTGCGACGCACTCCCGCATCTCGCAACAACCACTTTCCAACACCCAAGAACACACTGTCAATGTCGCACTCAGTACATACCCTACAACTGGATCTCAATTGTCATCTATGTCATTATATCATCTTCGCACGGGCGACTCTGGGGAGGGAGGACACCCGTCTCTCGAGCACGATTTATCGGCTATGCATCTCTCCGATGGTGGCCTTTCCGGCAATGGGAAGACATCGACGACCAGAGGTTCACCATTATTGGGATACTCGCACATATCTTATCCACACAGGCATGTCCCGTCGATTGTGACCACCGCACACCCCGACCACTTTTCCAAATCAAATTCACAATCGTCTTCATCTTCTCCGTCTTTTGCCCAGCTTGCCCAGCGTCACCTCAGTGTCTCAGGTGGGAGGGTCAAGTCACGGTCACCTTCCCAATCCCCGCTAAGAACGAGCATCCATCATATGCCTGGCGGCATGGAGATGAACTTGAACTTGGCAGCGTATCCGTACCCTGCGTCATATCTAAATTGTCCCTCCACACCACCCTCGACATCCGTATCACCATCTTCACCGACGACCCATGAAGGCCCTCCGCGTTACGCTTCCCAACAGTCACCAGGGTTGAAGCCATCGATGAGCCTAGGACAGCCTCACACAATACGCTCTGCTCCCGGCTCTGTGAATTTTACAGGATCCCCACGAAGTGTAACACCACTCCGATGATCCAATCTGGCACATACTCTTGGAGCTGGTAGGGATAAGTGATCGAGTGCTTGAAATGCCGTTTCTCTCTGAGACATAGTGTTATTACTAGGAAGACTGCGCCGAGCCAGCAGCCCTAGTGTACGCCCAAGCTGCAGGCTGGAGCGGACTCCCGCCATGATGTGATATGCACTGTAGTGTCTACACCACATTTTGTGCCCGAGACGGCTGCATACAATCAGTCTACTACGATGAGACGACGGACATCGAGTGCATTGCTAGAATTAGAATATCTGTGGCGCAAGCACAAGTACGGCTGCTCCCGTAAATAGCGATGAGAGAGATACAATTATT
Source organism: Boletellus ananas (assembly GCA_038089895.1). Taxonomy (NCBI): domain Eukaryota; kingdom Fungi; phylum Basidiomycota; class Agaricomycetes; order Boletales; family Boletaceae; genus Boletellus; species Boletellus ananas. Next base: position 92,491 of record JBBPLS010000048.1, on the reverse strand, counting down.
CTGGAGCAATGAAAGGGTTTGATATTTCTTCAGAACCGTCAACGGGGCTCAGCAGAGTGATGGTGGGCCCACGAAGAACTACGAGGCCCAGCGTGCGAGCATGAGGTTCGGGTTCTGATTAGCAATGTAATCGAACAGAGCACATCAGATCGCGAGGATCGGAACGGAGCTTCATATACCTTGGAGTTCCTCTTCGACTTCGTCAAGCACAAGGTTGAGTAATTGATCATATCCCTTCAAGATACCGGTGACTATCCGAGGAGGGTCAGCAGGCACAGAGGACAGTATGTGAAGCGTACCCTCGCGACCACCGGTAAACTTGACGCGTATCCTCTCGTTCACATACTTTGAGAGATCGAGGATGGCTTCCCGCTTGCTCTTGCTTGAGTCTTATCAACATGAATGACTGATGGCTGGTGGAACGCTTACTTTGCTTCGGCAGTAGGTGGGGCTGGCTTTGCACCTCGGATGGTGGACATGCCACGGCTGCCTCGTGCGGCACCACGAGGCTGGGAACGGTGTGAGCGAGCGATGGGGTGAAGGAAAGGCGACACGGACCCGATCTGCCATGGATCAAAAGGCGATGAGAAGCTGCGGACGCCTGGATTACCTACGGAGGGCGGCTCAGGTATATGTAAATTACCTGCAGACTGACGTGTTATGGGGGGCGCAGGAGAGGCGTCGTGTGCGTTTCGAGCTGATAATTTTTGAACAGCCGCTTGCCGCGCGACTTGTCCTTCCTCAGCCCACCTCGTCAGCGAGCTGCAAAGAAGAGCAGAAAACGAAAAACAGGCAAAAGACGCACGCCAACCGCCTTGACCACGGACGCCCTTGTCTGCCCGCTCATCGACGACGACCCCCACGCACCATCAAGCCCCGATCATGAACGCCAGCGAACTCCTAGCAAATACCCTCTCTCCCGGTACGCCACTCGTCCGCATGTGCTGGGCTCACCACCCAAGTCGCCCTTCTCACCCCTTCTTCGTTCGCCAGACGCGAATACGCGTCAGAATGCGACCCAGCAACTCGAGAGTGCCTCTAGAGAGAACTACGTATGTCTCGTCTCGGCGCTGGGCCACTCGTTGACCCGTCCATCCAGCCCGCATACATGACCATGCTTTCTGCGGAGCTCGCCAATGAAAACTCACAACTCCACATCCGCAATGCTGCAGCTCTCGCTCTCAAAAATGCCCTGTCTGCTCGTGTACGTAAACGCGTCGTCTGCCTTCCCTCTGGGCGACTCTACATCTGTCATCCAGGAAGCCGCAAGACAAACCGAGTTTGCAAACAGGTGGCTGGCATTCGATGCTGTTGCCAAGAGCAAGATCAAACAGGAAACGCTTGTTACTCTTGCATCCCCCATCGTTAAAGCGGGCTCTTTTGCTGCGCAGGTAGTTGCAGCAGTTGCAGCAGTGGAACTTCCGCACGATCAATGGCCGGATCTCATCGAGTTGCTCCTCGGCTTCGTGAATAACTCTACCAACACAAACCTCAGGATCGCCACACTGCAGACCATCGGGTACATCTGCGAGTCGATTGTGCGTCGCTTGGTTGATAATGGTTTACCCCCCCTCATCGTTCCCTCAGAAACCTGAGATATTGAGTTTGCGATCAAACGAGATTTTGACGGCTGTGATTCATGGGGCCCGTAAGGACGAGCCTTCGTCGGACGTTCAGCTGGCTGCTGTGCACGCATTGTACAACTCTCTCGAGTTCGTCCGCGAGAACTTTGAGCGTGAGGTACGTGTGTGAGATACACAATTCGTGTGCTGCTCAAGAGTTTGGCAGGGTGAGCGGAACTACATCATGCAAGTCGTGTGCGAAGCCACCCAGAACCCTTCGGTGGCAGTCCAAGTTGGCGCATTTGAATGTCTGGTGAAGGTAATGGCCCTTTATTATGACAAGATGGCGTTCTACATGGAACAAGCACTGTTTGGGGTGCGTGGGTCTCAGGCATCTAGCCCTCTTACGTGCTAACCCTTCACTTCTAGCTAACAGTCATGGGCATGAAACATAATGATGAGCGCGTGGCATTGCAGGCCGTCGAATTCTGGACGACTGTTTGCGAAGAGGAAATAGAGCTTGCTCACGAAGCTCGGGAGGTAAGCCCGTCCCTCCGTCCCCGGTTTCGTCGCTCATTGCATTCCTCAGGCCGCTGACTACGGCGAGCCACCAGAGGTCGAGTCGAGATTCTTCGCAAAGGTTGCATTACCGGAAGTGATCCCGGTTCTCTTATCCCTTCTCACGCATCAGGAAGAAGATGCTGACGAGGACGAATGGAACATTTCCATGTCTGCAGGCACATGCCTGAGTTTCATCGCGCAAGCGGTTGCGGACCCCATCGTCCCAGCCGTCATTCCTTTCATCGAGGCTCACATAAAGTCGCAGGACTGGCACCAGCGCGAAGCTGCCGTCATGACATTTGGCTCGATCCTTGATGGACCGGATCCCACCGTACTCATGCCACTTGTGAACCAGGCCCTACCTCTTTTGATCGGAATGATGAACGACTCCAACATACACGTCAAGGACACGACTGCATGGACGCTTGGGCGTATCTGCGACCTGTTGATCATCACAATCAAGCCTGATGTTCATCTCCATCCTTTGGTGTCTGCGCTTGTCACTGGCCTGCAGGACAACCCGCGGATCGTCACCAACTGTTGCTGGGCATTGATGAACCTTGCCGATCAGCTTGGATATCTTGAGGAAGAGAATGAGCCGTCGCAAACTGGTCACCTGTCACCGTACTATGAGGGCGTTGTGAACGCCCTCCTTCGTGTCACAGAGACGTGAGTACCCCGGGACCGTGGCATTCCCTGGATCCTCATGCTTACTTCAAGGACAACTAACGAGGCCAATTTCCGAACTTCCGCTTATGAGGCCATCACGTCTTACGTCACCCATGCAAGTGCTGATGTTATTCCAGTCGTTCAAAATACATTGATTACTGTTCTTGTCCGTATGGAGCAATTGTTGGGGATGCAGGTCTGTTCCATTGTTTCCGTTTCTACGGTAATCTGACGGAGTACATAGAACCAGATTGTTGGTGTCGATGACCGCAACAACTGGAATGAGTTGCAAAGCAACCTGTGTAGTGTCGTGATTGTGAGCTGTCTCCTGTGGCTCTCATGGGGCTTCAATTGATAGAGTCATAGAGTGTTGTTCGCAGATTGAATGAGGGTATCCAGCCCTTGGCAGATCGTATCATGACAATCGTCATAGGGCTTATCCGGGCAGCCGGAAAGACATCAACTGTCCTTGAAGACGCATTCTTAGTCGTTGGGTCGTTGGCATCTGGTGAGCGCCATTCAGTTTTGAGTGTTGTGCATTTCTAAATGCCGATTTTGTAACCATAGCTCTCGAAGGAGGGTTTTCTCCATATATCCAAGCGTTTCTGCCATACCTATACACCGCTCTGAAGTCGCACGAAGATACCCAACTGTGCATGGTTGCTGTTGGTATTATTGGTGATATCTCGCGCGCGTTAGGTGACCAAAGCGCGCAATATGCTGGAGCATTCATGAATGTTCTTCTGGAGAACCTCCAGAGTGACATTTTGAATCGCAACGTCAAAATCTCTATTCTTTCATGCTTTGGCGACATTGCACTCGCAATCAGTGTTGCCTTTGAGCCATATGTCGACACCACGATGGGTGTACTGAGACAGGCTGGTGCCCTTCAACCCAACCCTGTAGGCATTGCTGTTTTCTCTATTTAACTATGTTGGCTTCATATCTCGACAGCTTGATTTTGACCTTGTTGACTACGTGACTCAACTACGCGAGGGGATTTTGGAGGCTTATACAGGAGTTATTACTGGTTTCAAGAACACTGATAAAGGTTTGTCGCCACCTTGCCGTGTTTGCTCCCTCGCTCACCGAGGTTTCCCCAGTCCAATTGTTGCTTCCCCACGCATCGAGTATCCTAGAGCTCATTCAGCGGTGCCTGGGTGATGATGACCGGTCAGAAACTACTGTCAAGCTAAGTTTCGGCCTCCTGGGTGACCTTGCGGACTGCTTCCCCGACGGTCAGCTCAAACAACTTTTGCTTGCCGAGTGGATAGCATCAGATCTGCGGAACAAGCGTGGCATGTCACAAGAAACGAAAAAGACTATGCGTTGGGCTCGCGAGGTGGGATCAGTCTGTAATTTATAATGAAACCCAGCTCTTAGAATCGTCTTCTTCCACTTAGATGATCAAACATGCGACTGCATAGAACCACGACGGGTCCAGTAACTCGTGGCCCGTTGGATACTTCGGATTCTCTCTTTTCCATATCTCACCAGTGCAAGCGAACTAATTTTTTTCCTTTTCTTTTTTTTGGCGCGCCTTCGTTTCCGCATCTCGGATTCTGAGTGTTTGCGTTCCGTCAACCGCCATCTGAAGGAGGCACAGCATATCATTCCCATTTGCATTCGCATGTAATAGAAGACGGTGTAGCTTGTTGTTTTTGGTACTTAATGTTACTTTTTCCTCTTTCTCTCTCTACTCAGTCAAATCAAGTACTATCAGGCACACCGTTGCCAACACTATTGTTGATGTATCCTATCAAGTGATTCCGTTGACATCGTCTCTTCTGGGCACCGCGCCGATTCGAATATCTGAACCGTTGTTGACGTACGACTGAAGTAGCAACATGCGAATGGACACGATAACACCTTGGGAGCTACACACAAAAAACCGAGGTCAAACACAAGCACCCCATCACATCCTACTCTCCAGCAATACAGCTTCTCGTCTCCACCCCAGCGCACCCTTCCCGAACGCAGCCTCGAGCGCCTCATCGATCGTCCTGACAAAGCAAAACTGCATCTCGCGTCGTATCTCGGGAGAGACGTCGTGTTCGACGTCCTTCTTGTTCGCCCACGGAAGGATGACCTTGCGAATCTGCGCCCGGTGCGCACCAAGGACTTTCATCCGAATGCCGCCAACGGGCGTGACGCGCCCACGAAGGGTCATCTACCACAAGGTGAGATTAAGTATGTCGACCCAGCTTGAAACGCTTCTCACTGACCTCGCCCGTCATCGCGATATCCTTTGGGACCGTGACGCCGCTAAGCAACGATACGAAAGCACACGTCTTGTTTTTTCAATGCGGTGAGCGACGCAGGTACGGAACATTAGAGGTGCGGATGCTCCTTACCATAGCAATGCCTGCACTTGGCCCGTCCTTCTTCTGAGCCCCCGCAGGAAGGTGGAGATGGATGTCGATCGAGTCCGGGACTTTGAGAGGGTCAATGCCCCGCCCTGCTGTGATCCCAAGCTCGAATGCGTGGGACTTGACCCAACTCAACGCAATCTCCCCGCTCTCCTTGATGACGTCCCCCAGACTGCCCGTCAGCTTCAACCTCCCAGTACCAGGGAGTGCGGTGCTCTCGACAGGCATGATCCCCCCTTCGCCCATGCCAGTGACAACAAGCCCATAAACGACGCCGCGTCTTTCTTCCCGTTCTCGTTCTTCGCCGTCCCATCGTGGCACACCAAGGATCCCCTCCAGTTCATTTGCTTCGACGACATCGCGCCATTCCTTGGGGCTATTCCGTACGCTTGCAGAGTCGAGGTGCTCTGCCCATTCCACAGCCTTGAATCTGACGACTGCTCCGATCGCACGCTCGAGGCTCCGCACGCCTGCTTCGCGGGTGTATACAGTGGCTATGTGAAGTAGGGCGTCGTCCGTCAACTGGAGTTGGGAAGGAGCAAGTCCGTTTGCGCGAATTTGTTTTGGTAAGAGGAACCGCCGTGCAATGTGCATCTTCTCGTCATAGGTATATCCCGATAATTCAACAATTTCACATCGGTCGAGTAGCGGAGCAGATATCGTCTCGAGCGTGTTCGAGGTACAGATGAAGAGCACTTGACTTAGGTCGATGGGGACGTTGATATAGTGATCCTAAGTGTATCTGATGAACAACTATCTGAATGAGGTGGCCATACTCACATTGAACGAGTTGTTCTGCTCGGGGTCGAGTACTTCCAGTAAAGCAGCTGATGGGTCGCCGTGAAGGTTGCTATGACCGACTTTGTCGATCTCATCGCTTCGAAGGAAACAATGGGTCAGCGTCCTAGGATGGCTTACGATGGCATGAAATGCGCACAGTAATATGACAGGATCACACCTCCCAGCTTTTCGAAGCGCTTGGGCAATCATACCAGGACCTGATGCAACGTACGTTCGGCGGTGTCCCCTGTGTTCCCTCAGTCGTGTTTTCTTGGAGACTTGGAAAGAACGACTACCTGATTTCCGCCTCGTCACGTACACCACCGAGGGATATTCGCTGAAAAGGTCGATCTAGGGCCTTTGCGATCGACTGTCCGAGTGAAGTCTTTCCTGTTCCGGGTGGGCCGACAAACCTGCAGGTTCGACAAACATCACACAACATTCAACGCCGAAAAGAACTCAAGGCACTAACAATAATATTGGACCTTTCACACCCCTCTTCCTCTTCGGTGAGGGTGTCGTTGAGGGCTCCACAGAAGCCGAGCCCTGCCGTGATGGAACGGTACCTCCACTGGGAACGGGAATCAGAGAACGCTCGGGATTTGAGCGGCCGGACGAAGCCTTGGCTGGCTTATCCATGGACTCTTCAACCGCCGTGATCAGGGCAGATGGTGTGGCTTCATCGGCCATCGCGTGCAAGCGGACAACTGCAAGGAATTCTATCAGGCGGCGTTTAATTTGGTCCAGGCCATAATGGTCCGCATCAAGCTGAGCGCTATGATGCCAATATTTGGCAACAGCAACCGTCAGGGGAAAATGATGCTCCTATAGGGTACGACTTACCGCGCCTTGGCCAGGAACCCAGGATCCGTGAGTGCGTCTTGCGCGGTTGTCTGGGAGGCCAGCACAGAGGGCCACGGGAGGCTTGTCAACCATTCCAGCTGGGCCCCAAGTCAGCATCTGCAAACCACCGCGCACAACGGAAGCTCACATATGTTCTGATGACACCATGCTCAACACTGCCCTGGGGAATGCGCTTCAATCTCCTCCATTCCCTGACACCGACCTTTCTCTCCTCGCTGCCGGCGTCAAGGGCCTCGATCTTCTTCCGCAGGTCTGCAAGGTCGTCCGCGTCTGCCTGTTCGTCCTCGTCCAACTCACTTCCTGCACTCCCAGTCCCACCCAAGCTGCCCATGGGACCAGAATTTGAGCCATGGAGACTGTGGAGCTCGCGTTGAATAGCTGCGAGTTGCTGACGGAGAAAGTACTCCTTTTGCTGGCGCGAGAGTGACTCGTCGACGGCGCTCGCAATCTTCTTGGACACCTCAGAGATGGATTGTTGTTTGATAAAGAGCTCGGTCGCGCGGCGAAGACGGTCTTCGACCTCGGTTGCCGCGAGAAAATCTATCACACGCGCACCGGGGGGTTAGCGGACGTTTTCCGTGTGCCAAGAGAAGAGCCAGACTGACCGAGCTTGTCGGTGTACTGTCCAGAGATGGATGCGACGAGGACGTCTGCCATCCATGCAGCACGGTGATCAGAGGTTTCCTCGACCAAGGAAGCAACCTTGAGCCAGTCGTCCTTTCTCTGGGCGTGAACAGAGTCCTTGGCAAGCCGGTCGAGCAACCCGAGGGCAGCATCTTTGAACGCTTCGACAGTTTCGCGAGAGGGCGTCGCGTCCGCAGGGGGGTATGCAACAGCATGTTGCGGGAGAGACTCGAGAGAGGCGGGGTCCAAGTCGAGGGGCTGGAGGAGGCGAATGCGAGTCAAGCCATGGAGGTACAACAAGTAGGGGTGTCGAGAGCCAGGGGAGGCCATAGTGCGAGCACGAACGAGACGGACGACGCGGGCAGCGACTCCGTGTGTGGGTGGTGGTGCGTTGGGCGCGACGGGGGCTACATCGGCGCTTGTTGGCTCGAGAGGCACGGGAACCGGGATGGCAGCGAGGACCGGTTGGCCAGAGTCGGAATCATCGAGAACGGCGAGGAGGCTGTCCGCCAACGGCCTCGAGATGGGTATCGTGAGCCTCGCGGTGGGGAGAAGGAGGAGGGGGTAGGGGAGGGGGAGGACGGGCAGGCGTGGCACCGAAGGCATTACGAGTGTCGAGTTGGTGGTACAAGTATACAAGTGACGAAGCGATGCGGCCACCAAGCGTAACCGAGGTCCGGTCCTCACACTTTCTCTTCCGCAGACACCCAGCAAGAATCAACAGTGTTTATGTATTTTTCGCGTCTTTTTCGGGATTCTACCTATTTTATCCATAAAACCATGTTTTCAATAGGAAGCTTTGGATAGATCACTGTAACGCGCGGACCCGGTAAGCACCAGCTCAGGCCAGCTCAGCCCTCACGCACCCAAACGCAGCATCGATACAAGACTTGACCTCCTTGTAGCTCACAACCAAACAGCTTTGTTCGTCTCGAGAGACCAGCATGATCCGTTCGTCCGTTCCGCTGTCCAGCTAGTCACTGTGAGAATGACTCTGCGCCCCCAACTCGCTGGCACCGACCTTGTTCAGGCAAGTGAGCACGTGCGACAAGTTGACGACAGGGTTCCCGTTCCCGTCCACCTGGTGGAAGACATAGTCGCGAAACAGCTTGATGATGTACCTGTCCCCTGTCTCGGACCAACGCGGCTCGCGGGCAAATCTAACAGCAATCCTGAGCGATCCGGAAAGTGACACACGGAAGAAGCACGCACTCTGGTCGCTCGTTGATGAACCCCAACTTGCACAACAAACGGACTAGACGACCATTCTCGAGTTCACTGACGAGTTCACTCTCCAGCCTGTCGGTCCCGCTGTGTCGAGAGAATGATCAGAGGATCAGTCTGGCAGCAAGTGGATACCTGCATTTGAATTTCATCCATCTCACGAAGCAACCGGTTTTTGCCGATCATTTTGTCAATGACTTGCGCGATACCCTGCACTCGGCGCACAATTCATGTGGGGATTAATTTCGACGTTTCCCTAGAAATGCACTCGTTTACCTTGTGCGGACCAGGCTCAGAGATGAGGTACAGGGCCAAGGTTTTGACGTCTGCAGAGTACATCCTTCCCATCATATCCAACGCTTTGGACAGGGTGTTCACCGCTGCAGGATTGCCGCAACAGAGGGCGAGGATGAGTCGCCCAAACATGACGAGGTCATCTTGTTGGACAAGAGCGACATCTTGCCGGGTGTCATACATGAGTACGTCGACGATACCGCAAGAACTGATTCGCAGGCTGAGGTCGGGTCGGTGACGAACGGATGGTGGTACGAGAGGGGTTCAGACGTACCGATTCTTGCCTGTCAGTAGAATTTTTGTTGGGTCGATCATACGAATTGCCAATCCTGCTTCGTGAGCCGCGCGTATTGCACTCGCGATTTGAACGATGTATGACCAGAGCGTGGGCTCGGGAACGACGGTGTTGGGTGGTCCCCAGAACCTGCTCTGTGGGAACGCGGGTTGCCTGGGCCGCAGGTGCGCGTCGAACAAGGTTTGCGAATTGGGATGGTAGTCATACGACACCACGAGCGCTATTTGGGGAGAGATGCAAACGGTAGAAATGGAAGTGGAACAAGACACGGACAATTGTCGTTGAAAGCGCGTGTGGTGAATGCTTCCCGTATTCTGACGATATTGGGATGCTGAATCCCTGACCAGGCTTCGATCGCGCCAAACGCGGCCTGGTGCATGAGTCTAAAGTCTGGACGAGTGAGCCGGTTGTGATTCCTTTGTAGACCAGAGCAGACACACTCTCGACGCGCCGCAAAGCATAAGCGAGTCCATCGCTGGCATTGATCGCTCGATACACTGTTGAGAACCAACTGAAAAAGATCCGTCGTTCGGATGATGTTTGTTCGAGGGGGACGAGTGAATGATAACCCTGGAGCTCGTCAGGGAGGTTGTAAGGCAGAAATGGGATGGAGTGAGTGGCTTCCGAACGCTTTTGGAGCTCTTCGCGGAGAGTGGCTGACATGAAGTGCGAGGGAACGAGTGTGTCTGGGATCGGCCGGGTGTAGAGATGGTAGTCGAGCTAGATCGAAGGGATGGATGAGCTTGGTCGTCGCTCGCCGGAGCCAGATATGTCACTGACGGGTTGGCGCACGTAGGGCGGGTGAGTAGGCTGGTAAAAACTGCCCAAGGACGTGTCGTCATAATCGGCTAGGTCTGCCTGCAAGTGATTGGCGGGTAAGCGTGCGATCCATGCGGGAGGGATAAGACACCGACAGGATCTGTGAGGTACGTGGGTGGATGGTCCACCTGTTGATATCCGTACGACACGTCGTCCTCGTCAGCTGGTTGACCAGAAACATTAGTCGAATATAAATCGTATTCGTCATCGTGTGAGGCATAGGGGGACGGAGAGGGACTGGTCGCGCGTTCAGAAGAGGCACGGCGCAGGCGAGTTGGGCTCACGATGGAGGGAACGAATGGCTCGCGGTGGGAGAGGCGGCGGCGACAGCAACGGGGTTGCTTCTGGGAACAAACACCGGGGCGTTCACGGCCTGGGCGGTCAGGGGGGCGGGGGCGGGAGAGTCTGGGGGTGCACTGCGGGGCGTTGGTTCGGGTCAAGCGGGTGTGCGCACGGCTCACGCGTTGGGGGAGTCCTCGGGCTGGAGGGCGAGTCAGGGCGAGAGCGTGCGGGACCGAGCTGCGTACCGGGGGGTGGTGGTAGGTGCAGCCCTTGTCTTGATAGCGACAGAAGCTGGGCGAGCGGGTCAGGAGGGGAGAAGGAACGAGCGGGGAGGGTACCCGTAAATGTAGATGTTCTTGCACAGGCGTTGGGGGGACTCTGCGCGGGCGGGTGAGCGGGCGGGCACGGCGGGCACGGAGGCGCGCACCCTTCCTGGCCGGCTTCGGGTCGTCCGGCGGCTGCTCGGCGGGGTTGACGATCCGGACGGCGGCCGACCGAGCAGGCCTCGCGAGATGGGCCATCAATTCAGCGCGAGCGCGGCCACCCGCGATCAGGCGTGGATTAGTCATCCGTCGGTAGATACCGCACAAGTACACGCTAGACGACGACCGCCCTCAGCACCGCGTCCCTCCGCCGTCGGAGCGCGTGCCCGTACGCCATGCACACCCACTTGACGTACCCGACGTCCTTTACCCTCCCGTGCTCGACCAGCCGCGCGTGGAGCAGGTCGACGTCGCCAAACGCGATCACCGGCGGCACCTGGTCGTCCTTGGCCAAGGCGGCCGACGTAAGCCGAACCAACGGTCGCGATGTCGACGACGCCGCGTTCGTGAGTACCGTCCGGGTAGAAAGCATGTGGGGTCTCGCGAACGTACACTTTGGAGGACCCGTCGTCGCCACCAGAGATCCTTCAGGCGACGCACGCGAAATGGCCGGCCGTGGCACCTCGGTTGGCGGGTATCGAGAAACAAACGTGCGCAGCAACGCGAGGGCGCCGTCGACGTCGCCGGACCTGCACAGCAACATCAAGTCAAGCATCCGAGCCAAACGGTCACGGGATGGCCTCACAGTATGAGCACCCTGCGCATGGCAGCATGCGCCTTCTCAATCAGCCTTGCAAACGACCCAACGCCTTTCTTGCCACGCTTCAGACCGCTTGCTTCCATCACCTCCCAGCGTCCCCAAACGTCGTCAGCCCATCGGGCTGCTATAGGACGCTCCTCCGTAGGCGCTCTCGCACACCTCTCAAGTGCATGGATGCAGGCGTGCTCTTCGGGGCGCAAGTCGTGTACGCGGGATGAACGGCTTTCGCTAAAGAGTGAATCAAAGGCTTCCTGGGAGCGCTCGATGCTCGCGTGCCTGTAAAACACAGACAGGTAGGCATTCAAGAGGATCGGTGTCAGCTCCACGTGCGCAAATCTGCCTGCGAGAAAGGGGGAATGACGCGTCTCCGTCGTGGATGGAGAGCTGTCCTGGAGGATCCTGTCGAAAAGCGCTTGCACTTCCACAATGACGTCCGACGGTGTCTGCGGCGGGAGTCGAGAAAACGAAGGGATGCTTTCGACATTCTCCACCGGAACATCGCCGTCCTGCATCTGCTCGCTGGAGGGCGGATCGCTGCGGCTTGGTTCGTTTTCTGCTTGTGCTCCCTTGGTGGACGCTTCTCCCTTTGATGCTGCGCTGCGGTCAACGAGCCGGGTTGCCTCTCTTCTGAACGGTGTCGTGTACGACGCGTAGGTGTGAAACATGTGAGTCATCAGCTCTGCGTCCACGAGCGCACCCTCACTGCTTGCCCCATCGCCGCTGTGTCGCACGGCCTCGGCAAGTATCCATCTTGCTCTATTGAGGTCCCCGGAACGTTTGCAACCATCCAACAAGGCGCACCACAGGCCTTTCCCACCGACGCCCGTTATCGAGTGCCGGTCACCCATCTCCCTCGCAAGTCTCATCGCCTCTCCAAGCCACTCTGGCCCCGCTCTGCAGCATACTCGTATGGCGGCCTCATAGGCACCCTTTGTCCGTTCGACTCTGTTCTCCTGCATCTCCATCCAGAGATCCAAGGCACGCTCAGGTTCTGGTCGAGAGGACGACCCGCATGCGCGGATCATCAGCGCATACAAGTGAGCATCTGGAACAGGATGCGCGACATAGCGCATGTGGGCGAATAGATCCCAAGCTTGTGCGTGCGCTGCGGAGCGGCCGAGTCCCGGGTCAGAAGAAGGGTGTGTGTGAACATTGAAAAGGGCGGAGATGACTCTGGTGTAAGATTTGATTGGGGCGAAATGACCACTGGCCTCGTATTGATGCAAGACGGCCAGCGCACCGGTCGGAAAGCGCTGTGCGTCCGGAACAGACGGATGAAAGGAGAGTGATGCATTGGCGATGTGAGCCTTGACATGCAGGTCGCGCTGAAACTCGGTTGGCGGAGCTGAGAATGTGAGATTCACAACAGGGACAGCGAGGACAGAGACATACCAGAGAGAGCACGGGACATGACCGACTCAAAGTCTCGGGTGTTCCCCTGTCTGGCATAATCTGCAAGCACGCCGTCGACAGCGTCGTTTGGGCCCTGGACTTGCGTATCGGTGTCTGCTCGGCAAGTTTGCGCACTTGTGGGGTCCAGTGCCATCAAGTCTTGATATATCGCATGGAGGTGGTCGCTAGAAAGGCTCGAGACGGGTGTTGGCTGCGATGCTTGAGCGTGTGCGACCGCCTGGTGCATTCGTCGCCATGCATGAGGAACGCGACGACGAGGGCAGGCTCGGGCGAGTGTCAGGACCAAGTCTGAAAGTCTTGATGTCATTCCAAGAGCGTGCAAACTTTGTGGGAACGACTGCTGTTTGTCACCGCGTCCGACCACCGCATCGCTTTGGTAGACTCCCTTTGCGTGGTCCCCAATTTACAAGCCAACAGCCCTTTGGAAGGAGGAGTGGGACCCAAACCGTGCGCACCACCCCGTTCGCGGGAGACCTTACAACACCGGGAGCTTATCTATCGGAAGCTCACTGTTCTCTTTCTGCCCCCCAAGATGGCCAAACACGGACATGTTTCCTAAAGAGTCCGCCCTCGCAGACCTCATGCTGGCTGGCTTACTAGTGTAGGCCATCTCCACCACTCGGTCCCCCATGTCTTCTCTCTCTTCCAGACTGTACGGAGAACCATTCGTATCCGTACGCGAAAGCATTGCGTGGATACCCTCCGCTCCTGCGTTCGAAGACTCGGACGTCCTCGTCTTATCTTCTCGGTCGACATCTCCAGGGAATGCCGGTGCCGTACTTTTCTACCTTGATCTCCGTCTTTCCATTCCGTTGGGTAGAACAAGCACGCTCAATTGGGGCTTTGCGGGTCTCCGCCGCACACTGTCCACCGAGCCGAGCCGGTTCCAGTGGGCGCACGGCGTGATTGACTCGCGCGACGACGCGGTGGCCGACGAAGGCGAGGTGATCTACCGTGATGGGATAGAGATCGAGACCGGTATCGGATTCAATCCCGCGACAGGCCAAATGGAGACGTATGAGGAAGTCTGGAGGTAGGATGGTACCGCACAGGATGGACGGCTGATATCGGATTCCGGTTCAGAGATGAGCCGCTTCCCGCAGGGTCTCCGTACGTCTTCGTGTCTCTGTCTGAGAATGTGGAGGGAGCCACCGCTGTGATGGCTGTACTGGGCCCGCATGCGCTCGCACTCTCACGAGAGGGCCCAAGCGTGCCCCACGAATTTCGGGCTGTCCGCATGCAACAGCGGGCGGGCGGGGCTCGAGACACGCAGACTGAACCTGCGTGGGGGGTCGTGTTCTCGACGGGCAGTTCAACGCAAGAGCAGGAGCTGAGGGAACTCGTTGGGTTCGTCGATCTAGCGCGCGGTGGAAGCATCCGTCTGTGCGGTAGGTCCTGCCGGGGTCATCTGGGACGGAGGTCGGGTGGGAGGGAAAACTGCCTGAGATGGCGCCGCCGCCTTGGGAATCGGAATGGTTCTCCAAAGAATGTTCGGATCGATCGATGGGAGCGAATGTCGACGCCGAACACGGCACTTCTTACGTTGGCATCCGGGACACGGGACTGATCGGTGTCTCTGGGAGCCAGTCCGAGCGATGTGACAGTCACTGGCGCGTTTCGGCGCAACTTGACCGTGTGGGCCCGCAGATGCGAGTCTGTCCGATCGCGAGAGGGAGCTATATCGGTGCTCTCGATGGCCGATATAAACCGTCTGGCGTGGTCTGGCACGGCAGTACACTCGTCTGTTCCCATCCTCCCCTCCCCCACTCTCCTTCAATGGCGTCGCCCTTTGACGTCTCCCCTCCCCAGTCGGCGTCCCCGTGGGACTCGTGCTGGTGGTCGGCACCGTCCTTGCGTTCTCGGTGTGCACGGGGAAACCCAGCCCACCACCGAGCGTAGACACGACATCGTGTCCCGAAAACAGCTCCTCCATCCCCTTCACGGTGGTACGTCGATTCCGATTCGCCCTCGTCCCCTTGTACCATCGTCTCCCCAGTGCCTCCACAGAGCCCATCTCCTTCGACATACCCTCGCTCTCGTCGCCCGCCTGTCGGGTCAGTGTGGCAGAACGCCTTGCTTGGGGAACCTGTGTGGGAAGCTCAAGTCTGATCATCCGAATCACGAGCGCCACTGGGCCAATACGTCCATCGTTCTTTCGATAGTCGTCCTTCCTTGTCGCCGTGTCTCCTTTTTATTTTCCACTGTATACTCACGCTCGTTCACGTGCCCAGCAGTATGTATTATGTTGATCTGCGACAAATGCATTGTATTTATGAACTGTATGGCGTGCGTGTGGCGGGCAAGAGAATCAGACAACGACTTCGATGGTCAGAAAAACCGACCGCTCCCTGCGACAAGCTCTCGAGTGTTTTTTGCGCCGTCAATTTCTTTGTGGCACTGGAAACACCGCTGGCCATATCGAGGCCATTTTGCAGGAAGTCAGGGTGAATGGCAAGAAACCGCCCCAAGTAATATGTCTCACAAAAACCGGAGGACGCAGATCGCGTGCCCCAAGCGCTTGCATTTTCACCACAAGAGCAGCGGAAAAGGTCTATGTATTACACTACAACAACCACGACGCCATCATCTTTTCGTCGTTGATTCCATCACGGGGACCATAAGACAGACCCACTCTGGCAATCATACACCAAACCCGAAATGTTGACAAACATCCGATAAGCGCCAATGCTTCAAACTCCTGCCTTCGTGTCCTCCTTGGCAGCATATATCAAGAGGTCCACAACACGTCTAGAATAGCCCCATTCGTTGTCGTACCACGCGATCAGCTTGACAAAGTTCTTGTTCAATTGAATCCCAGCACTCGCATCGAAGATGGAGCTAGCCGTGTGACCGACAAAGTCGGTGGAAACCACGGATTCATCCGTGTAAGCAATGATACCCTTGAGCTCGGGGGATTCGGAAGCTTCCTGGATGGCGACCTTGATCTCTTCATACGTGGCAGACTTCTCCAGGCGGACGACCAAATCCACGACAGAAACGTCAAGGACAGGAATACGGAAGGAGAGACCGCTAAAATGAAATATAGTAAACGACACGGAAGGAGGTATCAATCAAGCCGCCCACTCACGTCAGCTTGCCGTTCAGTGCAGGAATGACCTTGCCAACAGCCTTTGCGGCACCCGTGCTGGAGGGAATGATGTTGTTGTTAACAGCACGTCCGCCGCGCCAGTCCTTGGCCGATGGGCCGTCGACAGTCTTTTGGGTGGCCGTGGTGGCGTGGATGGTGCTCATAAGGCCTTCAACGATCCCAAACTTGTCGTTGATAACCTTGGCAAGCGGGGCGAGGCAGTTGGTGGTACAGGAAGCATTGGAGATGACGGTGTGCTTGGGGTCGTATTTGTCAAGGTTAACGCCAACAACATACATGGGTGCATCCGCTGACGGTGCCGAGATGATGACCTTCTTGGCACCACCCTTCAGGTGAGCACCAGCTCTGGGAAGGGGGTGGGCATGATTTAGCTGGTCATCTTGTGCCTGACAGCGAAATCACGTACTTGTCAATGGTGGTGAAAACGCCCTGACACAAACAGGTTCACGATCAATGGTGTCTGAGGTATTTGTGACTGCCTACCGTGGATTCAACAATGTACTCGGCACCAACGTCAGCCCACTTGATATCTGCAGGATTACGCTCTGCATAGACGACGATAGCTTTGTCGTTGATGTAGAGTTTGCCCTCCTTGGCACTGACAGTGCCTTTGAAGCGTCCGTGAACCGAGTCGTATCTGAACAAGTAGACCTTGTGCGGCTTAGTTGCGCGAAATCAACAAAATCCAAACGATCTACCACGTAATCGAGGTCAATGAAAGGGCTGGGGGAGACGATCGAGTTAAAAGGGGGCGCAGGGAAGCGAGCAGATCGCATACTCGTTAATCGCGACGATCTCGACTTCCGGGTTCTCCAGAGCATTACGCGTGACGATACGGCCGATACGACCTGAACGTTCGTCAGACCAGGTCCTGGGGGCACTGCGAGTGGCCTACCGAATCTACGCGTGGAGCGGCAGGGAGTCAGATGTATTCGTCAGCGTGCAGCAGGATCACACACCCATTGATGCCGACTTTGATCGCCTGCAGAGTGTCGTCAGCGATGGCGAGACGATCTGGAATGATGCGCACCATTTCGTTCGTTGTGGTGGACGGTGAGGAAGAAAGATGGGGAGTGGCAGAGAGACGGGGGGTGTTTATATGCGGTGGGATATCTAGTCCGATTGGCGACGCTCGGAGCTAGAACGTCAGCGCACGGTCCTGGCCACGGCGGGACAATTCGGCGGTAGGCAGCCCGTCGAAACGTGCGTGGATTCGAGTCACTCCGCGCCGGATTTCTCATCATCTTACACCCCGGTGTCCTGCGTGTCGGCCGCACACATCGCCAAGGGTCCCGCTGACACAGAACCTCGGTCGTGTCCCCCGATGGCCTCCCGGGCACCTTCGCTCGGGAGGACAGATTGATGCCGACTAGGAGCTTTCCTGGCCTCCCCCGAGCTCAGCCCGGCTTGTAGAATGGAGCAGCATCATCACCCGCAGCACTTGCTATACCTCGAGCTGCGGAAAAGGGGTGCCCCGCCATGAGTAGCATCAGGGCCCGCCCCATCCCCAAGTGTTTAGATGCTGATCTCAGGGCTAGGACGTTCTTTCCACGCGAGTACGAGAATGTCAGTTGCGGTCACTGATTGACAAATATTGGACTGATGGAACAGGATCAGTTCCTAGTACGTCATCGTCCGCCCTATCTCCGCTCCGGTCGTGATAACACAGGAGCCTTACCCTCTCTCGATCTGATAGTCCATGCTATTCGCATCTTGTGTCGTGCAGGCCCATGCCACATGGTTTTTGAACGTTTGATGAAGTTTCGTGGTCTCGTTCTCACCGAATCCCGAAGGCGTTGTCGCAGGACCTTGAATGAAATATATTTCTCAAACCATATACACCTGCGATCAAGCTGTCACGATCGGTTTGACCTCTGAGAAATAGACCTTTTCTTACCATCAGGAACGTTGATCGACGAATCGGTCTCTTCCTGTGAGCGGCTGGCCAACTTTTTGGGGATCGCTCATGTTCTGCAGGTGTTGAAACTCCCAGCAGCCTAAGGGACCGGGGACTCCCAGAGATGAGCCCACCACTCGCGTCCCCCGAATTCATACCTTTGTGAATCCGTGTGAGCGCAAATTAGGGAGGCATGTATCAAAGCATGACATACCTCCCGCAACAAATCCTTTACGACTTTATTTCTGATGTTTGCAAGTGTGATCTCACAAACAAATCTCAGCTAGCGTTATCGCTCGACTTGTGGCGCGCGCATAGATGCTCGACTTCGTAGGCACGGCATACACAAAATTAAAGATCTTGGCCATGATGGCATCAAGGTTCGGTGTGGGACCCTGCCAGTGATGCCACTCTGGCGAGGTCCTAAAATTGGGAATGGCGAGCGTGTGATCCTGTTTGATTTAGGACACTCACATATCGCCTCAAGGCATGACGGTATTTCTGCGAGGAACTCAACGGACCCACTTACGGATAACAGTCCAACAGATAACGAGGTTCCGTGACACGAAAGTACAAATTACGCGAAGTTTGTAGATGGCTGGTATCATCGCCCAGCGTGATTATTACCCTGGCATGTATGATGTAAATATATGTGGGTAGGTCTCTGGATCTGCTGGTGAAAACATCAGCGTGACCAGCCACGTAGTAGACGCGGCATTCACCCAGAAAGTTTCAAACATCGGAGCTGGTTGCTGTTGTCTTCTTCCTCGTCGCGTGCCATGCCATGAATGCACTCCAAAACTGGTGACACGCAATGCAGAGCGAGATCGCTGAAAAGACGATGACCAAAGCGTCCAGCTTGGTGCGGGTCTGACCCGGGAAGACAGAGATGGCCATGACAATGGCTGAGCTGAGTGTCGTGAGCATCGCTTGACCCCTCAAGACAGCTAGCACCTCACATTAGGAATAAAATCCCAACCAAACCTAGGAAGAAAAAGGTTTGGAGGTTGTCGAGATGACAAGAGAATGAAGGACCCACAATATCTACAAGTCAACAAACAACAGATTCGTAAATCCTAGCCACGAAAAAGAGCGTCACCACTCACTGTGTTAGCGAGATCATGATAGTCTGGAAGTGAGGCGGTCAGGTGCAATGGCTTCTCGAAGCACTCCACCTGACCGACGCTATGACAGCGAGATCAAATATGGTTTGCACAACCGACCCCGGCATCACTAGTGGGACTTTTAGCTTGTTATAGAGAATCGGGCTTGACTGCGGGCAGCTGCGCGGCGGTGTCCGCTCAGTTTATCGCAAATTCCAAGTGAGCTTGCAGGGGCTAATTCTCCCAGCTTGGAAGGATAGTACGTGTCCGGCCACGTTACCAATTGGTTGAACTTGGTCTCTACGTCAATGCTCCCAGCGACACTGCCAGTCTGGTGAATACTTTTTGTCCGTCATGCCCGGTCTCTGCCGTGTACGCAGAGCCCTCTTCCTGCTCGTCCTCTTCACCACGTTCTTTGAACCCACCTTTGCGGCCTTGCTAGCCATCGACTATGGCTCAGACTGGATCAAAGCTTCCTTGATGAAACCGGGCTTGCCCTTTGACGTCCTCCTAAACAAGGACTCCAAGAGAAAAATCCAGTCATCTGTTGCTTGGAAAAGAGACGACCGGCTGTTTGGCTCTGATGCTGCTAACCTGGTATGCGTCCCGCCCGCATGTCCGAACATGCACTCACTGTCTCAAGGCTTCGCGCTTTCCTTCAGACTCATTTTCGTCACTCAAGCTACTCCAGGGTGCCCCGTTCAGCTCCAAAGCCGTCTCGTACTATACGCAAGTGTCTACCTCCGACATTGTCGAGTCCGGACGGTCAACAGCAGCATTCAAGCAAAGCGATGGTACGGAATGGAGTGCGGAGGAACTCATCGCCATGCAGCTTGCCTATGTGAAGCAGCTTGCAGAGAGCCTTGCCGGAGAACCCGTCCATGACGTTGTCCTCACTGTTCCACCGCACTATACCCAGTTCGAGCGCGACGCTGTCGTGGATGCCGTCGAAATCGCTGGAATGAGAACCCTCACCCTGATCAACGACGGTACGGCCGTGGCGGTAAACTATGCAATGACCCGGACCTTTTCATCCACTCCGGAATACCATGTCATCTATGACGCTGGCGCATCTTCCACCCGGGCAACCCTTGTTTCGTTCTCAGCCGCCGAGGACCCAAAGACAAAAACGTCTTACACACAGATATCTGTCCTCGGTGTTGGCTTCGACCGATCTACGAGTGGCACCGATCTCGACAGACGTATGAGGGAAATTCTTGTCGAGAGGTTCATCACTCTCCACAAACGCGACATCCGTAGAGACAAGCGTGGCATGGCGAAGCTCTGGAAAGAGGCTAGCCGTGTCAAGGCGATTCTTAGTGCCAACACTGAAGCAATGTCGACGGTACGTATCCTGTAGTACATCGTCTCCTTGACTCACGCGAGAACCATACAATAGGTGGAGAGCGCTGCTTTCGACCTGGACTTTAAGAGCAAGGTCACTCGTGAACAATTCGAGAGGGCTTGCTCGGATTTGCGCAGCCGGTTTGCCAAACCCATTCACGATGCCTTGGCTAGCGCTGGCATGAACCTGGCAAGTCGTTGGTATCTGTTACTTCATTTCAAGCTGATTCGTTGTAGGATCAAGTATCCTCTGTAATCTTGACCGGTGGAAGCTCACGTGTACCAATGGTTCAAGCTGCGGTCAAGGCCGCTGTCGGAGAGCAAGTGTCCCTCGCTGACATCATACAAAGATACTCAACATTTGTTGTCCAGGAACCGGATAGCCCAAAACGTCAACGCCGACGAGGCCGCCGTGCTGGGTAAAATTCTATCTTATCGACCTATGTATAGAGCTGAACATCCGTCTTTATGACCACAGGTGCAGGACTCTATGGAGCTTCCTTGTCACGTCAGTTCAAGACGAAAGACATTCGGATCGCTGATGTTGCATTATATGATGTTCAAGCGTCCTACTTTGCTTCTACTCCGGAATCGCGGACCATCCATTCCCTTATTTTCCCCAAAGGTTCCAAGCACGGTTCTCGCAAGACCCTGTCGTTCAAGCGCAAAGAGAACTTCTCTGTCTGGTTGGACTACAAGAGCGACGTTCCATCGTAGGAGCTCCTTGACATCATGTGGTTGCGTGGACTGACCTTGTACATACAGCGGCTTCCCACGTGAAATTCTCCAAGTTCAAATTGGCGGCGTCGCAGAAGCCCTTGGAAACCTTACAGAGCGCGGTGCCATAGATCCTGTCGTCAAGCTCACGGTCGCCCTGTCCGAGTCCGGATTCGTTTCCGCGAAGGAGGCGATCGCATATGGCGAAGTAAAGGACGAGTCTCTGACGGGTATGTCAGATTTTATGTTTCCTTTTTATGATCATCAAGTTAGTACAGGCATGCTAAAAGGGCTCTTTGCCGGGGGTTCAGGGGAGCAGGAAGTCTTAAAGGAGCAGGGCACAGATAACACGGCTCAGGAAGGTGAAGCTCAGCAGACGACTACTCCGGCGAAAGAGAAGAAGACCAACGGGGAGAAGAAGGATCTGAGCACGATTCCTCTCGAGGTCAACACGGTGTTCTCCAGCCTCCCTCCTATGACGGTTGCAGAAAAGCGCACGTCGCGTGATAGGTCAGTCACCCAGCTTTTAGGGTCGTTCATCTCTTGTTGATGTTTTGCGTGACCGCAGATTGCGTGCCGTAGATGCCAAGGAGGCTTCGAAGCTTCTTCGTGAGGAGGCGCACAATACCCTAGAAGCGTATTTATACAAGCTCCGTGACCTGCTTGAGGATCGGCCGGACTCGCCATTCATGAAATGCTCGAAACCTTCTGAGCGACAGGCTATCTCACGTAAACTCGCAGATACGACCGCCTGGCTCCATGAAGAAGGTGAAACAGCTGATATATTCGCACTGAGGGAGAAGCGTGCGGCGTTGGAGTACGTGCATCTGGCAGCGTGTGTATTGGTCTCTGAATCTGTGTTCAGGCTGTTGGAGCGACCGATTGTGCACCGGTACAAGGAGATCGAAGAGTTTCCCGAGGCACTGAATAACAGCCAAAAGTGGAACTGGTCTACGAGACTCTTCCTCTCTGAAGCACGCGCGAACCTCACTGCTGAAGCTACGGCGGATATCCCGTCGAAGTGGACATCGGAAGAGCTCGATGCGCTCGAGGCGGCGCTCAAGGAGCACGAGGTATGGCTGAATGACGGTGTTGAGCGGCAGAAGCGCACGGCGATGAATGAGAACCCCGCGATTGAGACAAGAGAGATGGGGGAACGAGCCAAGACTCTCGAGCTGCACCTGCAACGCCTGGTGAAACGGAAGGCGCCCAAGGCCAAGAAGGCGGCTCCTTCGTCACAGCAGCCGCCAGAGCCGAGAGAGACACGATCGGACGGGCACGACGAGTTGTAGACGTCACGTGTAGTGGAATAGACAGCATGGTGATCCGGTGTTTGTCGGTGCTTGTGTTCCTATGGCGTATCGACCGAGTTTGGCAATGTCGGCACACTGCTGGAGCGACAACGATCTCGAGTGACCGTCTCCGTCTGTCGTTCTTTCTCTCGCGTCGTGTGCGGACACCGTGTCCTTGCCTAGCCGTGATTTGGCTCGCCTCCATGTCGAAACGGAGCTACGACAGCGCCGCCCACGAGAAACGGCTGTCCAAGTACCGCGTCACGGACGATGATCTCTTCGAGTGCGTAGCGCGCAATCACAAACCACGTTCCAGCGCTGATCCCTCTCCTCAGTTATGTTCTCCGCGTGGCGTGAGTCCTGGTCATCCTCGACCCTGCGACCGTTCTCGCTGAAGTGTTGACGCAGCGTCTTGAGCTACATCACCTCTCCAAAGGTGACCACACCCTCAAACGGAGCAGAGACAAAGGAGAAGGAGCACCACTCCAAGCTCTCCGGCGCTATCTCGCACTCCATTGTCTCCATAGGCGACATCTTCAAGGAGATCAGGGACGGATCCAAGAGCGTCAAGTTTCCAGAGAAGCTTCTCAAAGTCCTCGAACAGAAACTGCAAAACATTGCCATGGGCAAGGACGCCGCGTGCGTAGCTCGTCTCGCCCGTCCATCTCACGGCTGTCTAACTTTCCCCCTTCAAGGTACTCGGATCAGCTGACGCGGAGAACCATGGCCGTGTTTTACAACCAATTCATGGGCGATCCGTTCCGCAGACAGCTGAAAGAGAACAGAAGCATCGAAGAGCTCATTCTGATGTTCGCTTCACAGGCTACCAGCCTGCTCAGGAAGGAACCCACCCTGGTGGACGACGCTTGGAAAATCGAAGTCAATAATCAAATTGCCCAGTTCGTGAGGATCCTGCGTGATTCCCTCAAAGGTCTGAGCCATGTTTCACCCGAGTTGAACTCTCGTCTGGACGTATACCACACGAAACTTTCGCAGTCTCCAACTGACTCGGGGTATGACTCCTCTCGGGAACTTGGCGATACTTCCAGCACCGGCCCCGCCATCAGCACGAGCGTCTACGACATGCCATTTGTACTGGTCGTCGCCAAGCTATTCAAGATCCCTGAAAATGCAATACAAACCGAGGTCGATAGACTAAGAAAGACGTGTACAGAAAAGGTAGGAACGTAGGCCTTCAGGCATTCACAGAACTCAGATTGTCTCCAGGCTGCCGTGGTTGACCTCAAGGTATTATCACCCAGCGCGCCACAGACAGATACTTTCTGAATGACCAATAACAGACTTGTCTGAAGAACATCAACGCTGGCGCACCGTTTCCTGGTAGACGAGAGGACTTCGACAACGATGCTGCATGGAACCAGTGGCGAACCCTGGAGACAGCTCATCTCTCGCAACTCATCATGGTCATGATGGCCTCGAACCCGGAGCTCGCTAAATCAATGCCTTCGGACGGAGGCGGATCGCCACACAGCACGAGTCCGCGTCCCGGTTCCGTGCACTCTGCAGTGTCCGGGCCTAATCGGCATACTGGAGCTGCCTCCATCGGAAGTCGACGATCCATCTTTGGTGGGCCACAGGGTAGCGATAGCGGCCCGGACATTGTCGAGGAAGAAGTCGAGGGCGACGACGAGATTCGTGTCGGACACAACTTCACATATATTCCTCCGAATCCCAGGAGGTTCTACAAACGCCTTGTTGAATACTGCCTCAATGCCGATCTCGAGACGATGTTTGGACCCGAAGTCGATGATACCGACGAAGTACCCTTGACGATCCTGAGCCCGCCCCACGCAAACCTCATCAATGAATGCGCATTGCGTTGGCGCATAGGTCAACCATATCGCGCTACGTGCTTTTTGGAGCTCATCAAGGAATTCTACGAGCGAAGTCATGTGCCAATGGAATGCATACCCGAGGCTTTGCAAGCTGTCTCGAAAGTTCTCCATGACCTTGACGTGGACAAGTGGCCGAGTCAAGACGTACGTGATACCCGTATAATGAACAGCTTTCTGTTCATACTGTCTGAATATATAGGGGGAATTATTGGCCAACGTGTACGGCAGTCTATACAACATCTTCCTTTCATCACTTTACCATTCAATGGAGACCATACCAAATCTCAAGGCATCCGAGGTTCAACCCTATCTCAACGTGCTTGACCATGTGCGGGAGAGTGGGCTTATAAACCGCTTTGAAGCAGATATCAGTGCAAGACTTTCGGATCTAGAAGACCGCATCAGATCGCTGTCGGAGCATTTCTATCAAGAAAAGATCCAAGAACTTCAAGCAGCTCCTGGCGTCAATCGTGCCCTTCCACTTCTCTTTATGACCGACGAACTGGAAAAGGCTGCAAAACAGCTCGACAAGCGTTTTCCAGAGCCTCTTGTCGGGTGTGTATGGCTCCTCACAAGTACTCTTCGCATACAGTCGCTGACTTCCTTAATCTTATTTAAGCCGGGTCGATCTTGTCTCTTTGGTTGTGGAAGTGACGGTGCCGCTGTTCATCATTGATTTGCAGAACTCATCAAAGAAGCTCTTTGAATCATCCATGAATGGACCCACACCAGATGTCCCCATCCAGGACATATTCGCGTTGTACCGAAGGACGAAGACACTCCTGTCGATGTTTGAGGCATTTTGTTCAGAGTAAAGTTCTATCGGCCGGGCGGAGCGTAATTGCTGACTTTGCAATAGTGGTCACATCGAGTTCGATCTCAGCCAGTTTTTCATGTCATATGTGCTCCAATGGCTACAAGATACTGATAACAAGACAAACCACTGGGTTCAAGCTGTCAGTTTCCACCCTTACTACAATTCGTATTTGCTGACCTGTGAGAAATAGGCTATAGCCGCTGACAAGGTTCTTCTTTGAATGGACGCAGGTATTTCGTGGGCTAACGTGTTGGTGCAGTTTGAAGCAGAAAACACAGATGGCCATAGTTCATCTATCGTCGATTTGTTCGATTCCCTTCGTAGTCCTATAACATTCCTCCAGGAATTGGAATGGCTGGATGAATACCAGAACGCCAGGTTTTTCACCAGCCTCTCGAAGGTACTGCACACCAGGTTGTAGTCTCGGCGGGAGTGCTGATTATGCTCTCAGACCATCTCCAAGGCCGTTGAGCAATACTGCCGCAGTGTGGAGGATCTTTTCATGACTGAAATGTTCCCTCGCCCTACCGAGTACCTACAGCCACAAAAGTCTTCTGCGTGGCTCGAAAAGGCAAAACAACTCACGGTGGTGAGCGAGAAGAAGGTCGAGCCTTTCAACTTCCGTCCCGAATCGTGCGTCAAGCTCAACAACGTGGAATCTGCCCGAAAGCTCCTGGACAACATGTACAACCAGGTGCAGGTTGACAAGGTCATGGACGTGTTGTCGTTGTCTCCACCCGTGCCAGACAAGGTTGATCGACCGAGGTTCCTGTTTACGGTGAAGATAGTGATGGCGGAGGATCTAGTACCACTCGACAGCAGCCCTTCAGCGCAACTAGACACGTTCGTCACCCTTAGCGATGAAGCTGGCAATCGCTTGGTAAAGACCCGTACAATATACGAGACGCTCAATCCCCGGTGTAAGTTTTTTTTTTAGTTTGGTATCGGGATATTCTGAATCTCATCGCAGGGGAAGAGACTTTTGACATCTCGGTCGACAAACCGCTCTGGTTGATGTGTAGTATACGAGATCGTGCATTGGTGGGGCAACACGACGTGGTCGGTCGCGGCTTTATCTGCCTCAACCCAGCACAATACGGCGATTTCCTGACGCACGACGTGTGGCTGAATCTCGAGGCAGCCAGTCACGGACAGGGACATCAAGGCCGAATACTTCTGCGTGTCAGCATGGAAGGGGAGAAAGACGATGCGCAATTCTACTTTGGACGAGCGTTCAGGTCTTTGAAGCGCAGCGAGGGTGACATGATGCGTATTTTCATCGACAAGGTCATTCGGTGTACACCAGCTTGTGGAGGTTGTGCTTATTGCGTTCCCCTGTCGACAGATGTCTCCGTTCATAAGACAATCGCTGTCGCGCACGGTACTGAAGAGTCTCGTCAAGACTGGTACGGTTCTCGATTACAATAGGGCGCTTGCGAACGTCACGGGCCTCTACCGATCTGCGCTCGGCGCGAGTTCGAACGAAGTACAAGTACCTCTTCCGTCGACCGAAAAGCCCCGGTTCCGCCCTGAGGAATTGACGGACGTGGAGATTGAGCGAGCCATCGTCCCGCTTTTCGACTATTTCGACGCCAATTTGCAGATTCTCAACACACACTTGGCTGAGGCAGTCAAAGATACTGTGATGCTCAGGGTCTGGAAAGAGGTCCTGACAGTCATCGAGGGTCTTCTCATACCCCCGTTGTCCAAACTATCGAGCGACATGAAACCGCTGAGCGACAAGGAAGTCGACATTGTTTTCAAGTGGATGAAGGTAGTATTCTTCGCAAGGGAGTTTCCGATCTATTTCTGACCAGGTTCATAGTTTATGAGGGATTATTTCCATGCCGAGGGCGAAGGTGTTCCACTGGAATCTCTGCAGAACCAAAAGTACCGTGATGTGGTGTCGATCCGATTGTACTACGATTGGCATACGTAAGTGAACAAGGGCGGTTGCGCATGTTTTGGCTGATCCGTTTGCAGGGACACGCTGATGGAGGAATGCGTGCGCGCGATGCAACAGAGTTTGCGAGAGGCGGTACCTGTCAAGAAGCGTGTCAAGAGTGTTTACAATCAGAGAAACCTTGGGACGATTAAAGAACGCAAGAAGGAAAAGCAAGAGAAAGAGGTGTTCAATGGCGAGACTATTATGCGCATCCTGCGGATGAGGTGCGACATGACTTTTCGGACGTCGGACGAAGGCTGAGCCGATGCGACAGACCAAATACACAGGAGTTTATCACACAACAGCTTGACATTATGCAGGCAATGCGAGCTGAGCAGGAGCGATCTCAGCCAGCACAACAGAACAGGAGGTCACAGCGCATTCGACATGGACAGGTTCCGTCGGTCCCACCACTACCAACGAAAGAGCCATAGAGGTCGTGATGACTATTTTTCTGATACCTTGCGCGATATACCCAATCTCTTACCCGCCCGCTAATGTGCCAGCATGCGTAGTCGTGCTGCGACCCCATCATATCTTCGTTTGGCTGTGGGAGACCTGCCTTATGTGGTCGCTCGGGGCCCTTGTTCTCGTTCATTGTTCTCTGTACGTACGGCGAATGCGATCGGCTCTCGTTATTTGTTCCCACTAGCCGGAGAACAATGGGATGTTGGTCCCCAAGGAGATTCGACGTGGTTAGACCGCCCAACGGGCCACGCTTTATATGATGTGCGTCTTGGACGCGCTACTCTTCCTTTCTGTGTCGGCCGTCCAGTCAGTGTCGGTTCCGCTTGTTGCACGCTTGCTGGCCCAAGCTCCACGCTCTACTTGCTCCCGTGTATCTACGTTGCAAGCGCAGGTCCGCTCGCTGTACTTTTCAGACAAGCAAGATGTTCCTTCCTGGTTTCGCGCGTAAGTGTCTCCGTGACCCGCGAGTCGAGTTTACTGAGGAATGAATCTGTGGGCACAGGTGTATTCATAGCACTCAACATTGTTCGTGCAATAAGCATCCTCGCGCTGCTGCTCGTGTTTGCAACGAGCGTGCTCGTCCTGGTTGACGACGTCGAGGCCGTCAGCGCGTTCACAAACGGGGACTTTAACGCGACCGCGTTCGATGCGGGGAATTCGGACTATATCCCGTGCGTGTACCCTCTCACCAGGGAGAGCGTGACCCGATGCTGACAGTGTACGGTGCAGACACAGCACCGTTCCGAACCAAGCTGGCGGCGCGTTTTGGGCGGTCCTGAACCGGGTCTTTATCATCTTTCAGACCATCGTGCTCATCCTGTCTGAAATCGGTGCGTGTGTGCTGCCCGTTCTTTGTTCCTATTGTGCCTATCTACATTGCCTAGGCTGGCCCGCCGCATTCTTTGACCGGTTTTTTCCCGTCCTCGGACGTGATTTTGGTGTCGGTGCGCTCGGAGTGATGCAATGCCTGTAAGTCCGTCCCCCGGGAAGCGTTGCTCAAACGAGCGCACACGCTGACGACATGCACGTTTCCCGATAGCATCGGCGCGTCCATCCTGTCGCACTACGTGGGCGACTTTCCGCTGGTGACCACCTTCTTCTTGTTCGCGGTCGGGTGCATGAACATGCTCGTCGGGTTGATATTCCGGGAAAAGGTCAAGGGGAAGCGGTCGATCCTGTCGTGGCGGCAGGAGCGGGACAAGGACAAAGAGGGCCTTCTTCCGACGCACGTCCGCGGGGTTGACATTCGGCCTGTGACGGGCGCGCTCTCGTCGGTGTTCACTGGGGGGAGCAGCAGCGATGGCAAGACGAGCGATTACACGCGCGTGGGGTCGAGTGGCGAGTCGAGCAGGGCTGGGATGGGATTCGGCAGACAGGGGGAAAAGGCCGCGGCGCTGAAAGGTGCGTGTGTATCTAGACGGGCGGGGTGACGACGATCGCTGAACGCACACGCGTCGCCAGGGTTCATTCTCAGCAGGCCGAGGGAATCGCTTGCGAAACACGCTGCGTGAGACGGCGCCCTGTGCCTTTTCTTTTTTTGCGAGCATGCGCTTCTTTCTGTATCGGTAACCCGCCGTTCGAACGCTGTATCATCCTCCTAGTCGTCATGACCCTCTGTGCATCGTTTTGTGAGTCCCTGCAATGATCCGTTTGTATTCGACAGTACATGAATGCAGTGTGATATCGTTGACTGTGGTGATGCTCTCCTCTAGGGAACATACTTGTCGTGCTTCTTGTGCCAGCTCTCGATCGAGTCTGGACCATAGTGCTCATAGACCCGCTTGTCGCCCTCGGGAAGACGGACATACTCGGGCTTCGAGTCCGCTCTCACCACCACCTGGCCGTGCAGACGGTCAGCAGGTCCCGAGCAAGGGCAGGAGACACACCAGGTGCTCTGGAGGCTCGAGCGGCGGGTCGTCGATGGCGGACGCGAACGGATGCAGGAGGTCGGGCCTGTTCCAATGAGCGACCGGCCTTGCGCAGGAGGGGACACGCACCACGTCGCGTCGTACAGCCAGAGCATGGCCGAGCAGCGGCCGCAAAAGTGGCGCTCGGACGTGACGCGGGACTCGTCCGGGCCGTCGCGGTCGAGGACGGCGCGGTAGACGCTGGCGGGGGAATCAGCTCAGTCGCGCGGGGGTCTCGGGACGGACGGACCGGATGTCGTCTGTGCCGCGGGTGACGGCGAGCGAGTCGGCCTTCGCGCCGAGGTTGATCGAGCCGCCGACGCCGCCGACTTTGCGGCAGATGGAGCACGTGCACAGCTGGCGGGCGGGTGAGCACGTGGGCACGGACAAGAAGAGACCCGACCTGGTACGGGACCGGCGTGTGGCTTTGCACGCTGAACCGCACCGTGCCGCAGTGGCAGCTGCCGTGCAGTGTGACGGGCATGGTGCAAAGAGCAGATAGGATTACACAGCCACAGCATCGTCACAGGTAGAACATCGTGTCACGCAGCCTCGGCCCGGAAACACCCCCGCCCCACATCGCCTCCGCCTGCTCAAACGGGGTCGGCTCGGCCCGCCTCTTGCCCTTCTTGTCCTTGCTCCTGTCCTCTGCGCCACCCTCCTTGACGCCCATGAGCAGCTTGTGTAGGTAGCACCGGCCGCGTTCGCATGCAATGTCGGCCCAGTACGCGGGGGAGACGAGACTGACGGCCTTGGTCGCGCGCGCAAACATGTAGCTCAGGTCGTTTGTGGCCCGTTGGATCTCGTCCGCCCTGAGCTTGTTCTCGTCGTGGACAACGAAATAGTGCGTCGGGCGAGCTGTCCCTTTGAGGCTCCCGTGTGCTACCCGTCACGTCAGTTGGGTCCCATGCGGAGAATACGGACACAGACGTTGCAGGAAGAAATCAAACTCGTATGCTGGCGTCACACCACGGTCGACGACCGTGCCAGGGAGCGGATTGCCGTCGTCCGCTGCATCTCCTTCCTGTGTGGGATAGAACCGTGTGCCGTGTCGCTTACCACACACGACAATGCTCAGCTTCGGTTCGTACCGGGCACGTTTCGTATCAAAGTGCTTCATTGCTGCCTTCATGTCCTTCAGCTCATATTCGCGCACTTGCACAAACTGGCTCTGCAGAGACGAGTGCATAGCCGGTCAAACTGGAAAATGAGCACACGCACTTCAGACACCCCGTCGCGATATAGGATGACACGATCCGGCAATTTCTTTCCGTTACGCGCCCTGTACAACTCAAAACGACTGATAAACATGTCCCGAAGGACGCTGTCCCTTTCATCCTCGCTCTTGCCACGTTCAATCTAGGTGCAGCAGTCAACTAGTCTCCCGGGATGACGAGCAAAGTCACAAATACCTCGACTTTGCTCTTTCGTAGGGCGAGGACCGCGGGATATTGCGCAAAGTGGTCGTCGATGCTGGCAACCACCGCCACTATCGATGCTGTTGACTCGTCAGGTGGTGACCCCGAGTCGCGTTTGCGGCCACTCACGAGTGCCCTCCACAGAGACTCCTCGCGCGGGATGTGTCACGTCCATACCTATGACCATCGTCGACGTACTCTTGAGCCACGCCCCACTCGCCTCGTCCAATGTGTGGTTAATGCCACCCATCTTCATGTTGACCTTGAGCGCAATGTTCGCGAGGTACTGTACTCGTCCCTTGTCCTTCTTCACTTTGCTCGACTGCATACAGACGGTGGCAATGTCGAGCTTGATGTCACCGAGCCACTTGAGGCCGCCGTAAATTGCCTTGTCGTCGTTGGACAACATGACGAGCACGAGTTCCAGGCCAGCAACCTCCCTCTTGAGTGTCTCCAGCGCCCGTTCGATGGCGTCGATGGCATCTTGTCGGAATGGGTCTTTGCCTCGCGGAGGCAGGGGCACTTCTGTACACGCTCCTTCTTCCAGTGGGGAAACATGCATGCCGCTTCTGATACACATAGTGCGGAACTCGCCAGCCATGTCCTGTGCCTGTTTGGCGTCTACGAAATCGTCTCTCCCGCCGTCCTGGATGACGAGGACGGCCCACTTGGCCAGTCGTGCACCGACCGCAAATTTTATCTTTACAAGATTCCATGATGCACGCTTAGAGTCAATGTCTGCGTGCTTTCCCGCAGAATAGGATAGCCCCGGTTTGTCCAAGATCCGCCCGGGCACGACGGCCATCTCGTCGCCCACGTGGACCCCAAACGCATCCAGCACGGGGTTCGAATTCTGAAAACCGAGCTTGGGGAGACCCTTGTTGACGATGTCGTCCGCGTTCGCCTTGGGTAGCTTGCAAGCCTCCTCGACCATCTTCTTGGCATGATTTCTGTTGGTGAGTTCGCCCTTGAATCCCTGGTCTGGGAGAATTTCGCAAACCTCTTGGGGATAGAGGCTGCCATTTGGGCCTTTAAGGAGCGGAAGGTCAGGGCGGGTCAATTTGATGTCGTGCTCTTTCAACGGCGGTCAAAAGGGTGCCCGATTCAAGATGAATAACCTCACTCCGTTCATAATATTGCGCGATCGTAACCCATCCAAGCTTGTCGTGTTTGAACCTGTGCTCACTGGCGTTCTGCTCAGACACACCCTGTATCATGACGACACGATTATCCGGCTGGGTCTTTACCCGGAGTTGATTTGCGAAAACGCTGGGATTACCGCCTCCGAGTCGACGATATTCTTCCATGGCGGCCATGAATTTTTGAGGCTTGTAAAAGGCTGCATGGGATGTATTGACGTTGACCATGAGCTGCTGATGGGCTGGTCGGACGGAGACGTAGAACCCTTCCCGGACCGCAAGCCCTCCGCCGATATCCCGAGGCGCGGGCTCGTCGAAAAAGATCCGTTGGTCGGGATGCTTCTTGTTCTCGTCGTCCCGGCCGATCTTGGTTCCTGTCTGAGAGGCATGCGCGGTGAGGACGAGGTTCAGTGCGGAAAGGACCTTGGCAAGCGCCTGCGAGTCGACGGGCGTCCCTGCGAGGCATCTGCACGGGTCAGTTTGGACAAAGACCACACAGAAGAAAGTGTACTGTTTGAGGATCTCTTGGTCCACCTCCTCCACGTAGGTCAGGGCGAGCGTGTACTCGGTCGCATCCCGGTCCTCCCCGTCCCCTTCATAGTACGGGCCCTGTATGGTCAGGGGCTGCGGCAGCTCAAAGGATGCCACGAGCTTCTCGGCGCCGTCGTGCGCCACCCTGCCCGGCATCCCGGCCTGCGCCCAGTCCGCCGTCTGTTCCGCGAGCCGGAACACGCGCTGTTTGATGCGCCGCGCGAGCTCCGTCTTCGTCTGTCCCCGGGCCGAGAGGGCGATCTCGGTGCGGTAGCGGAAGATCTGGCCCTCGACGCGCACGGGGAAATAGTTGGCGCGGAGCGCGATCGGCCGTCCCTGCGTGCCGAAATCGGGCCGCAGCGGGAGGCCGCCCGCGCCCGCGCCGATGCCGGATCGGGCGAGGCGCTCGACGACGGCCTTGTCCGAGTCGTCCTGGACGCGGCCGTCGACCGAGCGCGGTCGGTCTTGCATAAAGATCCTGCACAAGAAAAGCTCGACGTCAGAGCGCGGATCGGCGGTGGGTGTGGGATCTGACATGGTGTGCCTGCCCCTATCCAAGACGTCGTCGCGGGAAGGCGGCGGCCCTGAGCCTCGCCCGACGCCGCGGTGAGGAAGCGAGCCGGGTTGGGTGGGCGCGTGGCCACGGCCTCGACCTCGCCACTGCACCTGGTCTTGCCCTCGACCCCGACCCCGACCCCGACCCTGCCCTCGTCCCCGCCCTCGTCCCGAGTCTTGCCATGGTGCTTGCCCTTGTCCGTGTTCTGGGCGATGTCGCTGTCCTGCCTGTCCAGGACGCGGAGTTGCGCTACCGCTGCTCATGGGTGGATGGCGCAGGTCTGAGAAGTCGCAGCCGTGCGCAGTCGCTCGCCGTGGGAGTACAGGCAGGACGCGAGTCAGATGCCAAGGCAACATGTAGAACCGGCCCAATGGATCGCGGGGGAAGCACTGCCCTTCTTCCCCTTTCTGCGGCACATCGACCGCACTCTCTCGGCGCACACACATCTAAATACTATTGGATTTGTACGGTACACTCGACAACAGCTCTACGATCTGCAACAAGGCCAGATTCACAACGTCTATACAGTACACTACAGCCGCGATTCGGGAGAATGTAGGATACACATGCTGGCGGAAGGGAGCGACATCGGGAATGAGGATGAGGATGGCGTGTGCTTGGGAGGTGCTACAGATGACGGCGGGACAAGGGCGGGTATAGTGTGACACAGGTATCAGGAACATGATGAGGCTACCAGGAGAACCGGGTAACACCCTGAACGCTCCGCGTTACGACAGACAGTAACGAACAATCAGCATCGCCAACGATAGAAATACCGCACACGACGTTCACACGTCGGCGCGAAAAGAAGCAAAGGGTCAAACGGCTTCCTGACCAGAGTCCAGCTCGCCAGGCGATACGAGTGCCAGAGTGCACGTTTCGAAGGCGGGCCAAGCAGACACGCCAGGGAGCGTCACGAGACAGCGCCTAGTCTTCCTCGGGCACCTCGAATATGCTCGAAAGAGACTGCTTGCGCGAGTGGCCACGGAGACTGGCACTGCTGCATCGTCGGTGATGGCTAGACGCCCTTCTCTGGGCAGGAAGAGGTGCACCCACGCCAGGGAGGCTGAGCGACGGGGGCGGCCCGCTGTTGAGCGGGAGGACGGGGGTAATTTCCTCGGAAAGCGAAGAGAGCGAAGAGTTCGGAGACGAGCTGTAGATGATGTATGGCTCTTCCTCCTCCTCCACGCAGGGAAAGGGGACTGCTGATGGTTGAGACCCTACGCAGCCATCCTGGTAGAACGGGGAATACGATCGGCTAGAGCGGCCAAAGATGGGCTGGAAGAGAGCGCATGTCGGCGGGGAGATCGGCGTCGACAAGGGGCACACGCACAGAATATTTTTGAGCGTTCGTCTCCTTGACCCACTCGGCGACGCGTCGGACCCATTCCCTCTGCTTGAGGAACTCGATGCGCTCCTTTCTCTGTATGGCAGACTCGACAAAGTGCTTCTGCCTGCCGCGGGGGTCGTAGACCGGGGACGGGCTCGAGTTGGCGGCCATCTGGGGATCGTGGAGGGGAGGGTATGCGAGCATGGACGTAGCCAAGTGAAGAAAAGGGTGCCCGGTGGATGTGTCAGACTTTATTCCATTTCGGAAAGGGGCAGTTCTAGAACGTGAATGTGGCTGTGCCGCGATTGTCTAGGATGTGTCAGCAGGGGCCCTAGTACATGCATGCCGTGCCTCGGACCGCCGCCCGAGTCCCTCCGCCATGGCCGCGAAGCCCTGCCGCAGCCCGCCCGCGACAAACAGCCTGATCACATACGCCAGCAGTCCCCCAAACACCTCGACCGTCTCATACCGCGTCTTCTGCCGCCCTCCCTCCGTCACCTCCACCAGCGCCTGCCACCGCTGCGTGGAAAGCAGCCAAGACGGCCACTTGGCATCTTCCCATGCACAGCGGTAGTTGTCCGGGTCCATGTGGGTTATGACCTGCAACGTGCCAGAGGCGGGCAAGAGCTTGGGTGGGTCAAACGAAGGCGGAACGTGCACCGGATAAATGAGCAGGTGCACCCCTGCACGCGGAGTCTGCTCGGACGCCGAGAACGGTTTCCCGGAAGGGTCAACGAGGCACTGGTTGCGGCTGCACCGCACGTCATGAGGACGATATCCTTGAAACAAACCTGCACGCACACAAACGGATTCCTGCAGAACGACGTGGGTGGTCAAGGCGACTCAGTCGGGGCGGCGACATACCACTCGTGATATGACTCCCAATCCATCAGGACTTGCCACACGGTGTCGCGCGGCGCATCAATGGTGATGGATGCGGAGACAGCAAGTACGCCCTGTGTGGTCAGCGGAGGGAGCCCTTGGTTCGTGGACATGGCGAGATTGCTACACCCGACACTGTCAATTACATAATACATGGTCCTTGGCCAAGTTGGCATAGCAGCAGAGGAGGCAAACACAGGGGCTATTGATTACATACACCGAAATTTGTGCCGCATCAGCAATCGCCAGCGCGTCGTGAGCAGATGCCGTCCGCCCTCGCAGCTCAGCTCGCTGCGGCGACCTCTCTCAACGCGTCCTTGCTGCAGGACAGGTCGAAAAAGCGGCAGGTTGAATCGTATCTGTTCACCGGTAGAGATGCCGACCTCCATGACCTCGACTCGATGTATGCGCTCGCGTCCACCGCCTTCACCCACCTTCGCTCCCTTTCGCCCGTGTTTTCATCCAAAACCATCAGACTGGGCGAAGATGGGTCACCCTTGTCTGTCGATTTCGAACAGGCGTTATTTTCTGACGCAGCCAGAGCTCTCGATCGCACCCTCCAGACATCAGAGTGCAACGCGGACCTCGATCGGAATATCGCTGCATTTCTCGCTCTTCTTGGTCCTTGGCTCATGGACGCCCCCACCAGCAAAGTGTTGGAATGGCTCGTAAGGCGCTTCAGGTAAGTCTTACTTCCCTGTCAGAGACATGCATCCACAACACTCTTCAGAATCAACGAGTTCAACATAGATGCCGTCCTTGCCTTGTTCTTGCCATATCACGAATCCCCGCACTTTATCAAAATGCTTTCGATATTACACATTCGGTGGGTCCTTCAAGGGGGGCACTCTCCTTTGTATTCACGCGTTCTTAGCCCAAACTCTCCTTTTGCGTTCTTGCTTCCCTTCAAGTCGGCTGCAAAGTCCCTTCCGCGTCCTGCCTTGATAAAAGCTATGGTGTCAGACACAGAAGTCGCACGTTTTGTTGCCAGCCTCATACCTGCTGCTATACAACGTATACTGCTCATCCTTCATTTACTCATCCTCTTTAGCTCACCGTCACTCTAGATTCGCATCCACATCGCACATTGCTTGCATTCCATGCCGCTACGACACACGATTATATCACCGCCCTGCCGTCCCTAGACGATGGCATCCTTGCATTCATTCTACCTTCTTTGCTTGCACCCCTCCAGTCTTCCCAAAAGGATGCCAACGGTGTGGTGAGTTGTCTTGTCGCATGCTCTTTATCTCCATGTCACTTCTTCACCGACTAGCTCGGGAGCTTTGTTCTTCTGTGCACACTCTCCCAGAAAGCAAACTTGAAGCCTGCTGCTGTATCCGCCATTATCAATGCAATGGCAACTCAAGTACGCGGCGCTCGGGGTTCAGGCAGAGGCTCCGTGTCCACTACTCATTTCGTGAAGGCTGCTGTGGCAATTTGTTCACCACAGCAGGATGTTCAGGCGTTTCCCCTTAGCACTTGCCAACTGTGTGTCAAGATGTCGTATGTCGTTTCTGTGTGTCGTCTCAAGAGTGTTGACATGGCGTGATTCGTGCAGTGGGTTCGCTGATGACACGAGCAGAATCCTGACGGTTGTCGGTGCAGAACACTTTATTCTTCCGGTGCTTTGCCCCTTGAGCGAGCGGTGTGTGGATCCCGTTGCTTTGCATTATGTCGTCGCGCCTCACCTCCGTTTAGCATTCACGAGCATCGCGTTTCGTTGTTGTTTTCGACTTTGATAAATACCGCGGGTGCTCCCCAAGTGATCATCAAAGAACTATCTCGCACTCTAGTTCGTTTGGCTACTTTGCCACCCGACGTTGATCTTGGAATGGTCGAAGCTGGGACGAGAAGAGAAACCATTCGCGCTGCACGCTCACTACTTTCTCTTGTCCATCAGCGCCACCTTGAGCTCTTGAGAGCTATCGCGGATGATGTACTCTCCGAGGCTAGTGTAGAAGCTGCTGAACCGAACAAAGACAGGAAGGCACGCAGAAAGATGGCAGGTGAACTGCTCTCGTCGTTTTCTCTAGTGAGTGATGGGTTGTTTATTGACGTTTTTACGACTGAGACAGGATGAACCTCAGAGTCATCCGTTGGCCGAGTCCAGCAGCATTAATGAACTCGTGGTCGCGTCTGCAAGCACGCTGAAGGAGTCACGCATTGCTGCAGTGGAGAAGATGTATGCAGTGTTGGAAGCTGGCAAAGTTGATATGTCCGCTCCGGACATGGTCCGTGTTTCCTACTTGGCTCTCAACCTCAACTGAGGACATGCTAGGCATCTGTGCAATCAGCACTGCTTGGTCGTATTTACGACACCGATCTAGGGGTCTTGCAAACACTCTACGAGTCGCCCGAGTTATTTCTTTCGACGATCGTCCCGACTACATCACCTCAGCAACTATTGGATGCCATCGCGTCGCAGCTCTCCCCGACACCTCCCCCCCGGGCAATCTTGCATGCACATGCTACCTTCCTTGCCGGGCCTTTCGTTAAATCATATCCCAACTTTACCGCTACTGTCCAGCAAAGTGTACTTTTCCCGTTTCTATTGGCCTCAAAAGCAAAGTTTAGGACGTCCCGCGGCGTGTGGGAAGCTATCAAAGAAAGTGGTGGTTCCCAGACGGGATGGTTGCGAGGTTGCATGGACATATGGGCTCGTGGGTCGCTGTTGGAGAAAGAGGCCTTGGATGACGACAGGGATGGTGGGGCCAGTGAAACGCTATGCGAGATCAACCTTGGCGTAGCTGACAAAATAGCGGGTGAGCGGTCTCGCATGGGTCGCGTTCAGTCACTGAGAACGTGCGATGTATCATCAGAGAACATTCTCGTTGTCAGCGATTGTACCCAAGACGTGACTATTTTGCTGTCCAAGTTGCACGATGCCCCTCCGCATGCTCGAGCACTGGCGTATTTGACCTGCCGCGCGCTGCTGATGCGAGCATCAGGAGACCAACAGGTCCTGCTAGCACGTCGTATCATGCGTGCTATGCGCCTTACCTCGCTGGAAGCGAGTGATGAGTTGAACTTGAAAGAGGTTCATTCATTCTTACTCGTTGCGTCCTGTGCTTACGATCGATCACACAAGGCATTGGATGGACATCACATAGGCACAAAGGTGATTGCCAAACCAGGAGGACGAAATACTATCCAAGCTTTGCAAGCCTCGATTCTCGCCCTCATTCCAACTCTACCCGTCCCTTGCGAGTTTGTCACAACTTGTATTTCAGTGATTCCTGTGGTGCGTTTTCTGTCCTTGGTGGCTCGGCTGACCTAATGCACCAAAAGCCTGAACAGATTTCCAGCCACCCCAGTCAGTGTTACGTATCCTTGATGCAAGATATCTATGGCCTTGCTTCCACTTCGACGCGCACTGTACCTAGCCAGTTTTCAACTTCCATTTTGCAGGCACTATTCCTCAACTTGAGAGACAGCTCGCTGGCGTTTCTCCTCGGTGCCCTTCTTTCGTCATCTCTCTCTTTGGAAGGTGTTCGAACGCACGCCCTGTTACATGTTCTTGCGTTCGTACGTGGCCATTCTGGTAATGGAACAATCGATTTCCAGGTGGTGCTTCCGTCGTTGATCGCTCTGCTGTTGGATGCGCGGTGCGATAAACGGGATCGCGCATTGATCTTTGAGACC
The DNA here is from genome assembly GCA_038089895.1 of Boletellus ananas. Classification (NCBI taxonomy): domain Eukaryota; kingdom Fungi; phylum Basidiomycota; class Agaricomycetes; order Boletales; family Boletaceae; genus Boletellus; species Boletellus ananas. The sequence continues at coordinate 53,696 of JBBPLS010000048.1, read as the reverse complement.
ATTTCGCTCCTTGGCGGTACCTCGGAGAAAAAGCACATGTATGGTATGGATACACTGTACGGATCAGCTTCATGTGAGTCTCCAGATTGCGCGTATGAAGGGTCGCTTACGAACCTGCATTAGCCCAGTTACAATATGTGGACACAAAGGATCTTTCTGCCTATGTCAAGGGTCTTGTGGAAAACAGGGAGCAAGTAACTCAGGATGCGGACTACGTCCGAGTGTTCCATCAAAAGCATCTTGAAGGTTCGACTGCAAAGTACGAATCAGGATCAATCTATCTGCCATCTGCCACTGACAATCATGTCTAGATATAGGCGTCGGATCTTGTGTTTCTTGCTTTCGCATGTGATTAGCCATCCCTTCCCGCACTCTCGGGTCGCACTCCTCCGCTCCATCGAGAATGTCTCTGACTTTGCCAAGCCCCGCATGCTACTCCCAGTTATGAAGGACCTAGTGCAAGAGCCTGATTCCATTGGGCAGATGTTCGGCGCGTCATTCAACTCATATGTATTGCTCGTTGTTGCTGGGTTCCTGAGCACCACTTCGGCGGAACTCGAGCGTCGAGATGATGATGACACATGGCCTGTGTTCATTTCGGGACTTCAATTCTATTTCCGCTCCAGTTTGTTTGATTTACCATCGTTTGTGTGCTTGTGCTGATCGGTGCCTGACAGACTCAGACGCGTCCGCCCGAGAGCTCTACGCGAGCGCCCTTGAGCAGAGGCTCTTCACAAATCTCAATCTCTCTCGACGCTCAGAGATCTGCACCATCTTGTTGCAAGCGGGCAGTGAAGGTGGCGAGGCGGTAAGTGGATGCGGGTGGGATGTTCTTCATGCTTGTTCACATGTCGCGCTCAGTACTTGACGTCGCGAACGCTCCTCGGGAAGCTTCTCAAGGATGTTGCGTTAATCACGCAACTTCTTGTACAGTTCCGCCCGGACCACGCCGAGAATGAGGTACCTGCAAATAAGCGTGCAAAACTGGAGCAGTATGTAGCTATCATGGTTAGTTCAGACGCGTAAACTGATGAGGCCTCCAGAACATCGCATGTCTATGAGATCAGTAAACTCCAGCCACTGAGTTTATTGGCCGAAGTACTTGGGACGATGGAGATTCCAGGGTCCTTGGATTTGATATCTAGCCTTTTGGAGACGCTCAACAGGATCGTTCGCTCCGACTCTCTGGGACCGTCCGATACAAGCTATGTATGCCAGATGTTGATGGCTGCCGTAGAAAAGAGTGCAAGTGGACTCACGGTGAGTGCTTCTCTGCTGTTACTTCATTCGACGTTGAATAAGACATCAGGAACCCCCAGTTGTGCCCATTCGCTTGGATGTTTTGGTTGAGCTTATTAGGGGTTTGTCAAATCGTATGTTTTTCACCCATCGACTCACAATTCTCTTGACAGTCACCGATAATCCCCAAACGTTTAATGAAGCTCTGTTGTTGATGGCCAACTTGGCCAGGCTCACCCCTGATTCTGTCCTCCACAACATTATGCCCATCTTCACGTTCATGGGGTCCAATGTCTTTCATAGAGATGATTCATACAGTTTCAAAGTCGTCCAAAATGTAAGTTTGTATCCTGCTGTTAGAAGCCAGCTCAAGGATCTAGCGCAGACTATTGACAACATTGTGCCGGTGATGGTGTCATCCCTTAAAACAAAACATTTGGACGGCCTCGACTTGTACATCGGAGCGAGAGACTTTCTGCGCGTCTTTACGGATGCATCGAACCACATTCCCCGACATCGGCGACAAAAGTGCGTCCCTCGTCTCAGAGAGACGCCTGCTGACTCGATCGTCCCGCCAGCTTTTTTATTCACCTCACAGAAGTCCTTGGGGCACAGAATTTCCTGTCTCCGGTCTGCATGCTCCTCGTGGACAGAGTCACCAATCGCGCAAGCCGCCAAACCCCAGAAGAGGCGCAAAATACACTCTCCCTGCCTGTTTCGTTACTAAGGCATTTTGATCGTCCACAGCAATTATCCGTGCGTCTGCGCAAATCTATTTTACGGACGACAGTTTACACTTTGTACCAGGTACTCACAGAAGTGCTGAGGGAATGCTTGCGGCTCAGGTCTCAGTTTCTCGCATCCAAAAGTGCTGAACCCGGATTCTTGGATTACCCCCGGTGAGCATACTTGTATGTTTGTGTTCTCCGTGGTCGTTGAGATCGTGTCACAGAGACGGGGAACATTCTTCATCTACCTCTGCCACGCTGAAACGTCGCATACAAGCACTCGTCCTGTTTGGGAGCACATCCCTGGCACCCTCTGAAGCGGATGAACCACAGGGCGCCGGAGAGGGCGGCAGTTCCACCGACATCATCACCCATCTCTTGGATCTTGCCACGCTTCCAACCGGTCACACCCCGGAAAGTGACTTGATGACAATCGTTTCTGTGGCTCAGACTGCCATCGAGCGCATCATAAACAACATCTCTGTTAGGGAGTTCCTGGCTGCAGGTCGTGTGATGTTAACATCCAAAGACACGAAGGTACGTCCCTTTTTCCTCACCGTATCTTGCGCTTCACGGATGTGTATTCGTGCTAGACCAAAGCGGGGGCGCTTGGTGTCGTCTCTGCCAGAATCCCACTCGTCACTGAGAAGTCGCGCGAGGAATGTCAAACGATGATCATTGACCTCATCAGCCTCATTCGGGACATCATAGAGCACCAAGCCACTGGAACTCTAGTCAAACCCGCGCTCGAAGCACTGAAGGCACTGGGATCCACATGCTGCGACGGAGAAGAGACGACGTTGACGTCGACCTTGCCGCACGTCCTCAAGGTGGTGCAATCGCGGACGTCCACCGCAGCCGCAGTTTCGGTTTTGCCATGCCTAGTGTGCGTGATTGAACTGCTTTGACACATGCGAGCCTCACATGGTACCGTCAGCACTGCTCTCGGGCCACGGATCATCCCTCACTTTAGGAATGTCGCACAGGAATGCATATTGATTCTTCGTGAGGGTCTAAAGGGGAAGACGCGTAAGCCTCGTTGCATTCATCTACCGTTATATCGCTGACTGGGTCCGTCAGAACTTGAAGATGCGGGAGAGTCTGCGCTTGCAACTCTGCAGAGTCTACTGTCATCTCTTCCCGCCTTTTATGGGGCAACAGAGCTGACTGAGATAGCGAGACTCTACGTCGAGTTCAGTGCGGCGTCGACCATACATGACAATCCCCTCACTGGACTGACCAAGGCGATCTCGAAAAGGACGTCGGCCGAAGTGTTGCTTCCTGTGTTGTATGATCTTTGGCCCAGTGTAGACAAGGCTCAAACAAAGGTGTGCAAGTGTCATTGCAGGCCTAGTTTGGGACAGTGACGAGACATACTCTCAGGAGGGCGTCCATGGCGTGATTGGGTATTTTGCATTGCTCAAGAGGGCGTTGCACGCTGCACCTCGTCCAGAAGTCCTGGACAACCTGCGGCGGGCGTTCAAGGTCTTTATGGAAGCGTTCGACGTGAAGATGCCATTTGGTTTTACAGAGGTCCGTGTGTCAGCGGTGGGGGTTGTGCAAACCAATCATGGGCTTTTTGCTAGGGCGAGCCCTATGTGATATCGGCCTTTACTGAACTTGTCGTGAAGCTCAATGAGAACGCGTTCAGACCTTTATTCCGACGTATGCAGGACTGGGCATTTGTAGACGAAAACGGTGCGCGCGGCTCTGGATCGATGTCGGTTTGGAAATGGTTGACTTGCTCCCCATAGCGTCGGACGAGAGGAAGATTACTTTCTGTCACGTGTATACCGCCTTGATTGACTATTTCAAAGTTTGTATAAGGGTGGGGTGGGATGCAAACGGTCTGATCGGTCTCCACAGGGATTGATGAATCCGTACATGGCCACATTAATACGCCCGCTCACGGAAGTACTTCAATCCTTTAGCTCCTCGGCAAAAACCGCTCCCACAGAGTTTGCACTCTGGTCGAGCGTCATCGCAACGTTGACAAAGTCTCTCGAAGCCGACGACGGAGGCATGTGTCTCGCGATCTTCGATCTGCACTAAAACTGACTCGTCCTGTATAGTCTTTTGGCGCGAAGACAAATTGGCTACCCTCCTTCCACATGTGCTGTCACAAGTACCTGTCTCTGCGGGCTTGTCTTTCCCATCCACGATCGCCATCGGCGCCCCTCCAGAGACACAACCGACGACGTCACGGCAACACATGATTTCTTGCCTTCTCTCCGTCCTCGCGCTCCTTCCCATCACGTCCTCTGACCTCCTCAAGCGTTTCAACCTCGATCTCCTCATGCACACACGTTCCGAGGACCCTCGCGTGCGTATTCTGGCACTGGAGTGCACAGCGGAGATGTGGAAAGCCGATGGGAACAAACTCGTCGGTACGTCGTCTTGACTGTTCCCCTTCAGTTCCCCCAAACGACAACTATGCTCACTTGCTCCGTTTAGGGTTCGTCGGCGAAACGGCAACGTTCATCGCCGAGTGCGCCGAGGACGAACACGATAGCGTCGTCCGGGATGCTCACAATCTCAAAAACGTAGTGGAGAGCGTGGCGGGCAGTATTAGCGGTCTGTAGCAGTGTCTCGTCTCACTTTTAACAGGAAACATTTGAATCCTCTGAAATGTGTCCTTGCGAACACTTGGCGAATTGAAAATATTGGCTCACAAACGGGTCACGCGTCAGTGCCCGTGTCCAGCTCCAACATGGTGCAACAAAGCACCGAGTCATGCCGCGTCGTTGTCTCATTCGACTGACAAACGGAAGACAGACTTGCCGAGCCTCCTTGAAGATCTGATACTCAGTCTAGCTTGCATGCACAAAACAAAACACAAGTCGTGCTTCGTTCCTCGGGTAATGTTATGAATTTTTTTCTCGGTAGGTGCAAGCATCATTTCTACGTAGAGAAACATGACTTGGGCACAGCGACAGCACAAAAAGCCTACATCTATCTAATCTAATCACGCTTTCACTCACTTGAACTAGAAACAAACGTCAATGTCTGAGAGCTCGACGGTAGAAGCGCGGCTCACATTTTTGCCATCTTTCCAGGCCTTACCGTCAATCTCCAAATCCCAAGCAAGCGCACTCTCGAAGAACTTCTTATCGTCTTCGTTGTCCAAATCCAACTTCTTGTAATCGTAGCTCTCCCAATCCGGTGCAACATCGACGACGGCTTTGACATCTTGTCCCCGGAGGATAAACGCACCCGAGATGACGGATGCATTGGCCTCTCCGAGGACACCTACAGACCCAAACAGGTATTTACGCGAGGCTTCGAGACGGTTAAAGAAGCCTCCGATTTGGTTAGAGGACTTGAATATCAGGGTGAGCTCCTCGTTGTACTTGAAGTCGACCCGCCAGGTTGAGAAGCCCTCTTTGTCAAAGCTGTTCGGACGACAATCAGCGAAATATGTGGGCAGGGAAACACAGGGATGCACTTGGCATAGAACCACTCCAAAGCACCATTAGCCCCGCGAGTGTCCTTGTTGGAATATGCGCGCTTCCAATCCTCGAGGTTGAAGGTCGACTTTGGTAAAGAATCGAGGGGGTTCTTGGCCTTCGGTTCCTCAGGGACGAGGTTGCCGTCGTCGTCGTCATCTGCTTCCACCTGTTTTGGTTTCTCCTTCTCTTTCTTTTCCTTGGGTGCAGCAGGGGCTGGTGCTGGTTTCGGCTCCTTCTTGGGAGGAACATACTGAACTATGTTTTCGACGTATGAGACCTCACCAAAGATCTCCTTCAACTTGGGTTGGTTCACAATTGTCTCGAGGTGGCGGATAGTGCTGATGAGTTTCGAACGAGCGGCGGCATCCACGGTAACGCTGACAGCACGATAGACGGAGGCGGCAATGCTGATATCAGCAAGGGTGATACGCTCGCCAACGACGAAGGTGCGCGTTGATAGGTGTGCCTCAAGGGTGTTCAGCGCCCTGGCCTGGCGCTCAATGAGGGTGGTGTGGATCTGTAAACAGGTGATGTGAGTCGCGACATGGGGAAAGAAGAAGACGTACAGCCTTGTTGTAAGTGAGAATTCCCCTCAGTAGCTGATTGGAAAAGCTTGTCGGGACATCGATCTCACTTTCAGCAAAGTGAGTCCATTGATCGACCAAAGCTTGCTCCTCCAGCGATTTCCCGAGGAGGTTAGCATTTTGCGAGAGGGTTGCAACTATGAGGATAGGATCGCGATCAGCTCGCCATCACATCAGATGATAAAAAGGGGTCAGAAGTTGCGGTATATCGACATAGCGAATTAAGACAGGGATAACTGATGAACAAATGAATTTCGTCTTCCCCGGCTTTGGAAGATCTGCGGGTGAGGTAGGAGAGAGACGCACGGTAGCGGGAAATGGCAGCACCCTCAGTAAGGTTGAAACTATTCGGGCCCTCGAGAGCAGGGATCTTCCCGTGAGGAAACTTTTCAAGGAACTCTGGCTTCTTGTTGTCCTCGAAATGCTTGTAATCGGCGACGATTTCGAGTTCAAGGCCACCGAGCGTAGCGATGCTCTTGATCTATGGCATGTCAGGAGGACCGGGGACGGGGAAATGTGATTGTACGCACGATCAGTGTCTGGCGCAGTTCCGGGACGGTGTAGAGCTTTCCAACTGGCGCCATTGTTGCGAACGACGGGGAGGAAGAGAGCGACGTGTCGTCCACTTTTTCGATCAGCACGTCTTATCTGATGGTGTTAAAATTATATAACTAATTAATTAAACATCTATTCATGGACACGGACAGCGACGTCTCCGACAGCGAGCGGACGCGCCTCCTCGACGCCCTCGACGGCGCCGACCCACAGCACGTCGCCGCCGCCTTCAACTCCTACTTTGTCCACACCGCCTCCCGCCCGCGCACCTCTGCCAACGTCTTCTCTGCACGCGTCCTCCCCCTCACCCAGCACGAGTACAACGACGCCATCGCGGCGTACGATTCCCGCACCGCCAACGCCAGGCCAACAACGCGCTGGTCCGGTCATCACGACGCCCGCACCGCGTTCCGCCGCTATGCACATGAGCTTGACGAGGGTTTTAACCTCGTGTTCTATGGCTTCGGCTCGAAGCGTGCCGTCCTCAACGACTTCGCATCTCAAGAACTCGCTCGCCGTGGCCACGTCGTCGTAGTGAATGGGTACCATCCCAGCACCACCCTCAAAGACCTACTTGCCTCCATAGAACGGGTCCCTGGCCTCGCCAGTGCTGCTGCTTCCGGTGCAGACGCGCAGGTGCGCCGAATTTGCACCTTTTTCTCCTCTCCCGACGCGCCGCGCACGCATCGTCTATTTCTCGTCATACACAACATCGATGCTCCTCCCATGCGCACCCCAAAAATGAGAAATGCCCTCTCCCTCCTCGCCATTTGTCCTCACATTCACCTCGCCGCGTCTGTCGACAGACTCGGTGCCCCCCTGCTTTGGTCCGCCTCCGAACTCCTCGCACGCAAGGTTCAGCCCAGGGATTCCCACTTTGGGGAAGGCCAAGCTACCTCCCCACAGCGCGGATACGCCTTTCTTTGGCATGATCTGACCACGCTCACACCCTACGACACGGAGCTCTCGTTCGCAGACCGCTCGTCCATTACTGGCGCAGCATATGCCTCGACTGGCGCCCGCTCGGCTCTTGCGATGGCAGCTGCTACTGGCGACGGTGCACCGCTCACGGAAACCGCTGTCGCCCACGTGCTCGCTGCTGTCACCTCCAAGGCCAAGAAGCTGTTTATCCTCCTTGGCAAGAGGCAACTCGAAAATATCGAAGCTGCCTCTGGCGCAGCCGCAAGGATGTCCCCTTCTGATATGGTGCAATTTGGACTCGGCTATGGGGCACTATTCTTCCTCGCGAGGGAAAACTTTGTTGCAACGAGCGACACCGCGCTTAGGGCATTACTAGGCGAATTCAAGGATCACGGGCTGGTCCTTACTGGTGCTGCTAGTGGGGATAACGGTGGCGGGGACGCACTATGGATACCGCTGAGAAAGGAGAGATTGATGAAGGTACTCGGGTCGATTGAAGCTGAATCATCATGATCTAGGAAATACACTCAAAATCCATGCAGCCATATCAATATCGATGGACCAATCCATCACCATCGGCAATCTCGATCGTGGATGTGGCTCTATGCTCCGGCTGGTTACGAAGCAGCCCGGGACGTATGGTCACCTGGCGCAAACCGTGTAAACCTGCCACTTTACCACATTGATGAGACCAAATTCCACTTCTCCAAATGGGGATGTATTTTGTAAGGTCGTCAGCAGTTTTAAGGTTGCTGTCCGCCAACGCATAACGAGAAGAGTAACGTCGGGCGTCGAGGTACCGTATCGCTTTTTGTATCCTCGTAGCTTTTGCAGCGGCGTAGCCGGGTGTACCCGATGACTGGTATTCCGTCTAGTTTCAGCGACACTCCCAGATTCGGAAGCCACGTCGCTACGCCGCGCAAGCCACAGGTTCTCTCCGATCGCCCAGGGAATTATCCACCCACTCCACCTCCTTTCCGTAAAAACACGTGTGACTAACGGCGCAGACGTCATGCGATCGCAATCGAGGCACTTGGCCCAACTCGTAGACCCGCCGATAAGGGTCGTGTTACAGCATAAGGAATAGAGGCGAGGAATCTTGGTGGGTGTCGAAATGTGCCCAAGTCGGCATCGACTCGAAAAGAATCATCTCGTACCACCAATCGGCCACATCAAGCTAGACGCGGACGCATGCTAGCCTCAACCATTTGCCACACACTAACCCTCATTCGAGGACATTATTTATATCAGCCCGCACCGTTCACCCAAGCTCAGCGCTATATGGAAACGGAATTCAAGCACGCTGAAATAATTGATGCCCAAGTCACGCTCATACAAGCGCGACCCGAATACAAATACAAGCCCAGTCTTCATCCGTACATCATTTATCGTGGTAAAGATCCTCCATCCAACTCTCATACGTGTCAGCCACCTCTAATAGGTCTTTGGCCTTGTCCCTTATTGTCTGCAGGACTTTCTTGTGCAATGGGAGCCGTATTGGCGCGTTCTCGAGGTGGGTCAGCTTCTCGATCACAATTGCGGCCTTGGCGACATCGCCATCGAACGCCTCTGTCGAGGTGAGATACTTGCGAGCCTGCGAGCCCGGCAACGCCGGGTCTGCATATGCAGGGTGCTGAGGCGCATCACGATAGTTCTTATCCGTAAACTCAGTCCGGAACGGGCCTGGTTCGAGGAGCGTGACCTTTTCAGAAACAGTTAGAACGTGACCGACGAGACGGGAGCGTGGAGGCCAAACAACCTTGATGTTCCACGCTGGATCGAGTTCGGCCGCAAGCGACTCGCTGAGACCCTCCAGGGCTGGGGGACCGCTCAAGTCAGACGTTGCGCGGAAAAAAAAAAAAGTCCAACTCCAAGGCTCACCAAACTTGCTGTTTCCCCGAGAACTTGTCAGTGTGACGAGCAGTGTATCAAGAAGCCGTACGCACGAGGCAGAATAAAATCCGCACGCGGGGGCGCCGATGAGGCCTAGCCTAGAGGATACTTGCAACAGCCAGCCCCCCGCGGGCTTGTTGACCTCCCGGAAGAACCGCACGGCCTCCCTGCTCACGTTGGCCGCGCCCCAAAAGTTGACGTCGAAAACGTCCCGCCCGTCTTTTTCGTTCGAGGATTCGACCTCGCCCGCGGTGACTATGCCGGCGTTGTTGAACACGACGTCGATCCTGCCAAACGCCTCCTCTGCCTGTGTAAATGCCGCAGCGATCTTGGTCTTGTTGGTGACGTCCAATTTGACGAGGAGCAACCGGGCAGGCGGATAGCGCGCTGTGAGATCGGAGAGGGCCTCGGGCTTGCGAAGGGTGGCGATCACCCTGTTACCCGTCTTGAGAAGCTGTTCGGTGACGGCACGTCCAAAGCCAGACGAAGCGCCAGTCACTGCGATGGTGTACGGTTCAGCGATCCGCTGGACTGATCGCGGGCGACCTACCAAACCAGACCTTGGCGTTGGACATGTCGTGCTATGCGTTGGGCATCCCGATGGCGAGGACGAACCGCTTTATAACGAGTCTGGAACCCATCCCGAGCGAGTAGAACCATCTGCCTTTGTCAGCGACGTCGTGCTTTGTCATCCATGAATCAGAGCACCGAGGCACTGACCGAGCCAATGCATTTTGTTATCAGTGCCCGAATCAGCGTTATCAGCGTGCCCGAGACGCTTATGAATCAGTTACCAGATTGATGTAGTTCCCTTCTGAGGGATGTATGCACGAATTTCTTGGAGAAGAGGGCTCGCTCCAACGAGCGGAAATGGTTTCCCCCCGGGAAATTCGGTATTGTGATGCGGCCCAGCGCTCGGATCTCGAGAATGTCGGAATGGGGGATACCGAGATGCCGCAACCATGTCTCGTTCGGTCGGCCCATCTGAAAAGCAAAAAGTAAACGCTACGCTGTCCAACTCTTCTTGATCCATTCCACCGGCTCATGCAGCGCATGCAAGCCCGGGATCCGAGCCACCCTTCGGACGCGCGGGATAAGCAATCTTTCCCTAGGTGTCCGGTCCGGCGAGTCGCCTAGTTCGCCCACAGGGGGCTGGCGGGGCGCAGCTGAACCAGTTGCACTTGTTTACCGATCGCAGCATGAAATTCTCAAACAGATCGGAAGAAAATATATTTTCTTCATACCGCAAGCTTTGAAAAGACTTAAGAACTGTGCGCAGAGGCCGTCGACTATAGTTGCTAGAACGGCGAACCTGCTACAACTCGGAACGAGTCACGCCAAAATTCAATCTACGGTCACAGCCGCAGACTTTGATTCCTTTGACGCATCGCTACTCTGGTCGGCGGTCCAAGTAAACAGATCGACTTAATATACGTATGGGATGATACGGTAAGGGACAATTCGTTTGTACTTTTCCCAGTCCTTGCCATACCTGTGGCGAGTCACGTCAGACAGACCAGTAATCTTAAAAACGTGATTCTCACTTCTTTTCGCATAGTTCGTCGTCCCGCCTTTGTCTGTGAATGAGCAACACAGCAAAATAGACGACGTAGAAATACGTGATGGGCGTTTCGAATCCAGTGGGGAGAGACCACGCAAGCGCCATGAGGAGGTCACCGCTATGTGAAACGCGGGATTAGAGAGATCATCACCCGGACAGTCGACGTACAAGTAATTCGGGTGACGCGATCGTCCCCACCAGCCCGAGGTAAGAAGCTTGGATCCCCTCTCCGTCGTAATAAATGTGAGGTCTATGTTGCCGATCGTCAATGACTGAGGCTGTCACGAGGTTTGATCACTGACTCTTTGGGTTCTTGCCATTTCTAAAGTCATTCTTTTCCCCATTTGCGTCTCTGAATATCCAATAGCCCAGGGCATTGACAGCCAAGATGCCAGCAGTGCTTGCGATATCAAGATCGACGGGCTTGAAAACAAGGTAACGCGCCTGAAGGGAGTACACAAAGGGTACCCATGTAAGGTCACCGACGGACAACATGAACCCAAACCCGTCGGTGGTGATGTCCATGGTGGTGAAAACGGCTGGCTAGATGTCTGTGAGCATATTTCGGAGAGCAGTCGCTCACGCCACGCTCACCTCATTGTACAACCCGTCCACGACGTAGAAGCTCTGGAAGGCGAGCACAAGCCACATGCTCCACGCAACGTTCTCCCAGCCACCACGTCTCACGGCTTGAGTGCACAACATGCTGATGTCGATGAGGACCCATAGGATGAGTCCGGGACGAAGCTCATTGAACGATTTGATGTCGAACGAGCCGACAGAAGGGTTTAATTCGCGACCAATGTAGAACTGAAAAGAGGCCAAACGTGAGACTGGGGAGTGGAGAGAGGTGACGAAAACAGACATCATAGATTGGGTTGCCAGTATTGCCACCAAGTGCCAACAGCGCGCCTCGTCTGAAAGAGCCAGCGTACACCGCCACTGCCTGCACGATGGACATGACGAGGGACGCGGTAAGGAAACCAAGCCATTTGTCGTAGAGGAATGTGAATGACCCCGGCCCGTAACGGATGATGTAGCCGGTGGTGATACCCAAAGCGAGGAGGAAGGTTGAAAACGCTGAGAGACGGGGTGATGAGACGATAACGTTGTTGAGCAGTAGACGTGGAGGGTACCGTTTATCTTGTACTTTTTTCTCTGGCCATCTCTCATGGTGGCGCCTTCCACCCAATCTCCGGGCAAGACGACCCAGGCGAGGACGCAGAAAGCATACCAAGCAAGGTAAATCAAGGTGGCTTCTGTGTCCCAGAGACCGGCCCACCACTGCTTGTCTGAGACGGATTCCTGTATATGCGCGAGCAAGAGCGGGGGGGAAAGGACGTAGGCAGGGGGACAGGCACCGGCAGCCTCGGAGCAGCCAAAGTAGAGAAGGTAGGCCATGACGGGGACGCCTATGGTGATGAGGAGGGCACCGGGCGGGCCCAAGAACTCGTAGGTGGTCGTGCGGGGGTTGAGGTCATTTGGAGGCTTTGTCGAGGACATGAACGGGGAGGACAAGGTGAAGAGCGGATCCGTGCGAACTTGTGATTTACCGTGGGACAAGCTGTGCTACCCTCTTCACGTCCCTGCATGTCAAGCTGAATCTCGTCCGTCTGCACAGCGTCCCTCCGTGCTGCAGCACCTCACGCACCCCCTCTGCCTGCACCGTCTGCCAGTTCGACACGGGGACATCCTCACCAGATGGATACCGCAGCCTTCCCTCGCCCCAAAACACGTCGTTCGTGACGCCGTCTATTCCGTGCAGGTGCGATGCATACAGATCGCCGGCCGTGATGATGGCGCTCCGGGGCTCCAGAAGCACGGACAGAACCGGTGTCGGACGAATCGCTCGCCCGACGGTGTGTATCACGTCAGAAGACGTCTGGGAGTTGTGGGCGTAATAGTGCAGGACGGTGTGCGAACCCAAGGATACGGTCCCGACGACAGGATAATACAACGGACCGTCCTGATGAGGCTTTGATCAAATCCGCGTACATAAACTCGATGTGCTTGGTATAGCTCGTTTTCTCACCATTATGCCTTGTCCGGGAAGGTACTGTGTGTCGTTAGCACCGCATGCGACCAGGCGGACGAACGCAGCCTGACCTCGTTGAGGACGACATGATTAGGCTCTTTGTGCGGGGAAGACGCGAACGCCTCGGTCTCCTTGAGGCGGGGTAGACTGCGACCGTCACTGAGCTGACCGGACGACGGCTGCGAGAAGAAGCTCACAATGTCGTCAGGAATGGCGGCATCTCCGTGCACACGAGCACGTTGTTTGGCAGGACGTGACCCCCTGGCCCGGATGTGCTTCCAGCTGGTGCGCCCAGAGCACAACACGTGCTCACCCCATAGTTGCAATCTAGAACTGGGACGTAAGCGAGATGGCGATAAGCGAACCCTGCCCACCTGCGGTTCCCGAGTGTCCTCCACCTGAGCCTTGGTGACTGCTCGATCTACCGACGAGGGTCAGCGCACAGAGCGCGTTGCAGTGTCGTGATATCGAACTTGCCTTGCGGACGAGGTACGCCTCTTCTTCGACGGTGATAAAGTCCGGGATGTAGTATGCGGCCGTTAGAGCCGCGTTTACGAGGAAGTCGTTCAATGGCTGCATTCGAAACTTCCAAGGCCAAGTCAGCGACTCATTCGCCTCCACGTCCCACGACGCGGAGCGCGTGCCCCTGAGGCCTCGGGCTCTGATTGGTCGCGGCGACTGGGCGAACAAGGTTGAGTTTGATCCCAACCCAGCTTGCACCAACGACAAGTCTTTCCCGTACGGTCGAGTACCAGAGCCAGGGTAGGCACACCGCTGGCGCTGAACGCGCGATTCAGATAGATCCCAGGTCTGTCTCCGCTTGGCGACGGCACCGAATCCAAACATCAGTTGCAGCAGCTCGCCGTCACACCCCTTATCCGTTTCCCCTAGATGAGGGCGCCCACTCTTTTGGGAGAAGGGGCGCTCAGCGATCAACGCGATGCTCCCCAAGGGGATAAGCGTGACCATTTTTTAGATCAATCCGAGTTCATCGCGGACCATTCTCGAGCGGGAGCTCATGTCACCGTTCAATCTTCGGAGTCATCTTCGCTCTCCCGATCAAGGAAGACCTTCTGTTGCGTGTGTCTTGACCGATGTTTCACCCGCTCGCTAATAGGGAATCGCCAACGCACTGCCGCCCATACTGGTGTGCTGCCCTCTGAAATATTCACACAACAACACGTGTTCGATCCCATCCATCCCCCAAAGACTTTTTGGCATCACCAACGGCTGCGGACGAGCAGAGGCGCAAATCCACTTGTCCCCGAAGAATGTGACATGCCAACGACATGCCTCTTGCTCGCCGTCCTCTGGGCCGAAATTCCGAAATGAGCATCGCGGAACGCTCGCACAGACGTACGGCGAATTACATACCTCCACCGCGGCGATGCGGGTAAAGGACGGATACGAAGAAGAACGAGAGGCGAGACCCGTCACATCCTCTATTTTACTGGTTCGTGTATTTGATTTTCTCTTATTTTTTTTTCCATGGGGCTCCGACTGTGGAGGTCCTGGTCGTGTGTGCCGCATGTCACGGGGTGAACGTGCGACGAACCCTCCCCAATGGGATCCGTCGGACCTTCAGAACAACGTGTGGGGGGTGCTGTCAAACGATCTGTGGCGACTGATCAGTGGACCACACTTTCAACAGGCCAGCTGACCGTGTGCCACACATCATCGCTTCCCCCCCCCCCCCCCCCCCCTCACCCCCCCCCCCACGAGCGGCCCCATAGACCGCCCGCAGTTCACCACCAGCCCCCCC